>JAPYZE010002334.1:0-17408 GCA_030522805.1 Leptomastidea abnormis
TTTTTGAGATATCTATCATTAAAGTTTGGAATTTAACATGGTTTTGTATATCTATATCTATGAAAAACAATATATAGATATACAAAACAATGCTAAATTTGAAACTTTGATGATAGATATCTCAAAAACAAAAAGGCGTTAGAGCTTAAGACTTGGGATTCTTTCATTGTATGCCAAAAGGACCCAGTATACCAAGTTTCATCAAAATCCGTGACCCGCATACTGTGCACTCTCCTTGTAAGCTTATGTTATATGTATCTACATTTTCAAATTGTGTAAATATAAGTGTAATTTTTTGTCTAATATCAATAAAAAGTCTGATTCTTTTAAAATTAAGTAGCTTTATTATATATGCAATATATAAAATAACACCTTTAATTCTACTAATGGAACAGTCATACGTTCAAATAGTTATAAATAAAGACGTGCGGGACGTAAAGTTGGGAGAAAGTCAACCAAACGTATTTTGACGAGTCGAACGATACGTTTACACCGATGTACTGGCTTTAGGTCAAGGAGTCGTACTGCTAAAGAAAGCAGGATCATCTTCTCGAAAAACTATGAGTTGATACGCCAGCCAGAGAAAATTAATGCGAACAAGGCCTTTTGCATGTGATGGAATTAAAAAAGTGTTAGGGTGTAGCAAAGAAAAAAAGAGGTAGGATAAAAAGGGGACGAGGATAAGAAAAAATAGGATATAAAATATGATGTGCGCGCGAACGTTTTTTTTTTTTTTTTTTTTTTTTTTTTTTTTTTTTTTTTTTTTTTTTTTTTTTTTTTTTTTTTTTTTTTTTTTTTTTTTTTTTTTTTTTTTTTTTTACGACTTTATAACATGGACGACGCTGCTGTAAGCAATAGATTTAACGGTATAGTTTTAATAAATTTATTACTGTATAAAATGCAATTTTGTTTTAAATTTTTTTTACTACAAAAAGCAAAATTGTTGATGTTGATAATGAGTTTACAAAAATATTTTGAATTTTTCTAAAAGTTATTTTAAAAATTCAATATTTAAATACTGCACTTTTTTATTAGATTTTAAAGTAGCAGAAAAAAAAACCAATAAGAAAACAGTAAAATCAAACAAATTTTCTACGCCTGGAACGTGCTTGAGTACCAGAAAAAAAAGTCAAGACAACACAGGTTATTAAATCGACAAAACGAAAAAAAAAAAGAAGAAGAAACGAATGAAGATATCCGAGAAAGTCGAAAGATAGTAGGTATATACTCGTATAGTGTTGTCCTTACACGTCAGGGGTATATATACACTAGGCCGTAAAGTTAAAGAAAAACAAAACTCTTAGAGCCGCACCCGGTGAAGGTGTATATATACATATACCTACATAGCACATAGGAAGAAAGAGAGAACGCGGAAGAGAGGCTCTTTTCCTCGCTAGAGAGACGGTTAGACGTAATAATAAACCAAGGAGTAGTAGTAGTAGTAGTAGCATCAGGATATATACCGCAAGTAGAGGAGAACCAGAGAGGGAGAGAGAGTATCGGTATGTAGCTGCATGCGCGGCAGTCGCTCATTCATCATCTCTCGCGAGTCGAGACGACGGGCCACCGCCCGAGTAGAGAGAGAGAGAATGCCTGGAGGCCACCCACGCGCCCCTCTCTCTCACTTTTCTTACATCCTCCTCCTTGACTCCCTCGATATATAGCTGTGCTCGTATAAGACTCGCGAACCCATGCGCGCAACCTGTCGTCGGACACCAAGTTGGGCTAGGATTGGAGAACTGTATCCTGACCGATTGCCGATGATTAAATTACACGATTGTAAAGCTGGAGAGAAAAAAAAAATAATTGCACTACGTTATATGGTGCTGTATATGGTATCTGTTGCATTTTGCTGTGGCGAGAACAATGCGTCTGATGAATGAGGACTGGAGTTTCACGAGTTGGAGAGAAGCGATCGGGTTGCAAGGACTGGGTGAGTATTGTATATTGAGCTGTTTGCGCTTCTGGATATATGTATAATGTCTATGTGTATTTTGTATTTTGGCGTTTATATATAGAAGGAAAGCTTGGATTTCTATACTTAAATTATCAATCAAAATATTGATTTCTTTTTTAATTTTTTTTATTTCCATTTTTGCTATTATTTTTAGTATAACCTGTAGGCAAGGTTTATTACCACACCAATCGTTCAATTCAGAATGCTATATACCTTCTCAATTTTGACTTAAATAATCCAAATAAAATTACGACTTAAACGAGTCAATATTTCGATATATATACATATATCTTCTCAATAATATTCATGAAAGCCCGTTTCGATCGATTCAAATAGCAGCACTCAGGCAATAAAATCACACCGTTTCCGGCTCAATAAAGCCCCAGCAGCAGTAGAGAAATATTGAGGAGAGAGAAAGAGAGAGAGAGAGAGAGGAAGCATAAACTCGTACTCTCTGCTCGTAGTCTATATAGTATAGAGGTGTGTAATATAGCGCGCGCGCGAGCTTATAAGTACCGCAATCCAGTCAACTAATCCCGGGCCTGGGCATTATGTAAATAACAGACTTTCTCGATCGGTTGGTAACAATCGTCTTTCTCTCTCTTTCGCGTTTATAATATACGAATCAAGAGATGCCAAGCTCATACGCATACGCGTGACACGCACAAAAGTTTATATGTATGCATATAGTATACACGAATGCATTCATGCCAGGGGGTTCACGGGTGGTCGCTCGCGCATATGTGCAGCTTTACTCGCGTTGACATATTACCTTCTCTCTAACTCGTCTTTCCCCTTCCGGTGTGTAGCCTCCAACACTACTAGCTATAACCACTTCTATATTATAACCCAGCATTAGCTTACGGGCTGTTTTAATTCCTCGCTCTTCCCGCTTATATATATTATATACAGCTTTTTGGCCATCTATATACTCCTCGACACGCCCGCAGCACGTGTTAGGCTGCTACTGCAGCGAGAGCGACGGACCACTAATGAAGCTAAACTGCCGTGCTATCAATCAGATCCTATATATACTTAGTACTATGGTTTTCCGCTTCCAAGTTATACTATACTGACACTTGCTAAGTGCTCCTGACCGCGAGCTTATTGGTTTTAAGATGCTGGTTTACATCCTTCTTCTTTCACTACTTTCAAGACTCTTCCCAATGATGTCAATTTCAAGTAGATATGATTAATTTTTTAAAATTTAAGTAAAAAATTAAGACACGGCCCTTATTCTCCTTATTTCTTGGAAATAAAACCTTAAATTAGCTATAACTATAGCAACAAGAAAAAGTTCATTCGTTGAGATATTCGGATTTAACAAGCGGTATCAGACTACATTGTGTGTTTATTATTATGCAAAATATTATGCTACACAACTAATAGCTTATTTTGCTTACACAGCTCATAGACTATTAATGTGCATCACGCCTGTATTTACTATCAATTTAAAGGTTGAAAATATGAAAGAAAGAGAAGCTGGCTTATTATAAATACAAAAGACGCTGAGCCTTGTGCTTTTCATTTTTCTCACGCTACACCTGCTTTCACAAGAGCCCACAACACACTCAAAAAACATGATCATAATGCTGTAAGCTTGTTATAGTCGTGTTAAATAGATTCACATCTCTTACTATTTTATTGCCATTGCTTTTGTTACATTTTAAATCTACTTTATATTACAATTTTTTAATAAAAAAAAAAGAATAAAAATTCTTTTATTAAAAACAGATTTAAAAAAAAAATTAAAAAGCATGTAAAACACAACCAGTTTTCGGAAGCTATAATACACAGTTAATATAGCGCGAATAATTTGTCGATTAAGAGCCAAATTTACGCTTGCACGCAGCATTTAACATCTACACCTACTTCTTTCTGCAAGCAACCATATTCATATAACCACGCATTTGTCGCCCATAAACACCTCTCGAGATTCGCGCGAGCGCGCTTGAGTCAGAGAAAAAAAAATAATATATCGGTATTCTTATTTACCGCGAGATCTGGGAGGGGCAAATACACGCGACTCATTTAGCAGATGCGTCGTGGATTTTTTATGCATAATCCCTTTTAGGTATAATATCGTATATGCTAGCGGGCGGATTTGCAAATCGCTGTATTGTCGAAGCTGGTATAAATAAATATATAAGGTGTGTGAAGAAATGAAGAGAAAGAAAGAAAGAAAGAAAGAGAGTTGGAGTGGTGGCTCAGCAATTTTTTTGGGTTAAGAAATTGCTTTGAAAGAAATAGGTGTGGGGAGAAGAGAACGCTATAAGAGAGGTGTTGCAATTTTATCTTTTGACTTGTGTTTAATAAAAACCATTGAGTATCTGATTAAATTTGAAATATCGAAGTAGGCGGGATGGTTAATTAACATTTTACGACTGAATCAGTTTTGCACTGAGCCTGAACTTTTAAATAGTATTCTTTTATGAAAAATATTTGGATAGCATATAATTACAATTTTATTATTTTTATGTTAGAAGAAAAAATAAGCGCAGGTCACATTGAATATCACGAGATAGACAATCTTCGTAGTTAAAATAAAAATGTTCTATAAAAACCGTAAGTCCTATCAGCCTCTCAATCCCTAGATAAGCACTTGAATCCTAATGAAAAATTCATGAAAAAATTTCCACTCATCCCTGCGCAGGCAACAAAAGAGGAGGTATGATTTAACAAGCTATTAACGTCAGAATCGCCTACACATGTTTAATCTCGCGCTTGTATTATTACTATATAGTATATAAGCCCACTTTGGAATTCAAAAAAATTTATCAAGATGATGCTCACTACAACAATGAGAGCCGCGCCTGCGTATACACGGTAGCACTTCCGATAAGATTATTATATCTATACTTTGGAAGATGAATCCAAACGCGAATCTGTTAGTAGTGGGTAACTATAGCTGCTACTTGAGTAGATTCATGCATATGTATAAATAAAGCGCATTTCTTAATGACCTGCCCTTTTATCGTAGGTGTATAAGTATCGGTGTATTAGCCCTCATCGCTATATGATTATTATACACGCCTACGCACCGCTATGGGTAAACACACACACGCAAACTTTGTACGTATAGGTACGTACGTACGAGGCGCGAGGAAGTTTTGAAGCTTCTTGAATTTATGGTGTAGGGCCAGTATATAATAGCCGAGCACTGCTGCGTTGAGTGGCTGCTTTGCTATACTGCTCGACTCGGTTTCTCAAGATACGTATATAAAGAAAGATATTTCAATATAAATTTGTTCGTTTACTTTAACACTATTTGGATTTCTTCAATCTTAAGTTTTAATCAAATAATTTTTATATACGTAAATAAACATAGATTGTATATTAACCAGTCAATCTGGTATATATATGTGGCATTAATTTTTTTATTTTAGCTTTGAAAGAAAGCGCTTTTCTTTCACACATTAGTCAAGTAGTCCTTTTTTTTTATGAATGAGTGGTAAGTATAGCGTTTGGAAAATTTTTATGAGTGGCGCCAAGGACCACTTGACTTTTTGGCTTCTGGACAACAACATAAGCATGTCGTTTCAAAGCTTGTCTCTGGTTTCCCTCTTTATAATATATATTTTTCCCCACGTCTTCTCATATTATATGCATGCAAGCTACTTATTTTCTTTCTTGCACTGTTCTTTGACTTTTTAGACATATAATGTTTGAAACTCAACAGAGTTAACCACTTATGTGTGTGTGTGTGTGTGTGTGTGTGTGTGTGTGTGTGTGTGTGTGTGTGTGTGTGTGTGTGTGTGTCTTTGTTCCCGCCCAAAACTCATTATGTAGATTGACGTGGTCTATTAAGTTCTTCTTCTAACTGCATATAGCAGTGTCTATAATGCAATTCGGTAGTCTGCTTTTGAACTTTTCGTATATAGCCTTGTTGAAAACTGTTATCACTTTTCAAACTAACTGTTCTCACCACTCATCCAATAATACGACGCTCTCATATAAATCAATAGCTCAAATATCACTTTCAAAAATAATATTATAAATTAAAAAAAAAAACTTTATTTATTATTCAGCAGAATTTCATCGAACAGTCTTATTAATCAATTGCTTTTTTTTAGCTACTTACACTCCACACTCCAACATTCGTACGACTTCTCATTTACAACATGCAGCTCTCCAACTACCTACAAAAAAGTAAGTGAAATTCTGCTAGCCAGCATATAAAATCCTATTCATCATCGATAATTATTCTTATTCAATTTGTCCAAATTCCCAATGATACAAAGACCACCTTGCATATCCTCCACACATTAAAAAAAAAGTATATCAATTATTCTTGTGGAATATACGATCCCACGATATCGGGGGGCAGTGGGAAAGGAAGAGCGCGAAAGAAAGAGAGAGTCAAAAACTGGCTTGGTTTCGGGCACCTCGCTAATTGGCCTACGTCTATACCGAGCATACCGTTTTAGGCCAAGCCGATTAATTATGCCGCAGGGGGGCGCGAAAACTCATACCTATATATACATACATATATATTCAGGTTTACTCGTCGCGTGGGCTGTTGCTTTAGCATATATCGACGCGCGTGACGTTATATACACACACCCGGAGTTCGTGTAGCTGCTGCTGCTGTTGGTATGTAAGGTATATAGATATATATTGGAGGCACCCCGTGGAGAACCACGCCGCCATTTGTTATTCTAATGCAGCATTATATATTTGCGCTTCGGGCGTGGGAGTGTGTGTGTGTGAGAGAGAGAGAGAGAGAGAGAGAGAGAGAGAGAGAGAACTGCTTGTTGGGTTGAAAGTGTGAAACACGTTGTAAGCTAAGAAACTTGGTGCTATCCAGAAGAGAAAGAGCTGACTTCTCTGTCTCTCGTGCTGTTGTTGTCTGACTATCTTATATGTGGTTACGGTGTGGTAAGGTGTCACGAGAGATTTGAAAACCTGGTGATACGGCGATGTTAAGGTATTTTATAATTTTAATTTTTAGTCAGCGTTTTTAAAAATTTTCTATCAAATATGCACTTTATAAAACTGCTGAATTTGATTTAAAAAAATATTGTGTGAGATATACCAAAAGATTTTAACAAAGATTAGGAATCTATAAAAAATAATCTCTCTCGAACTCTTCTTTTTTTATTGTTTACCCAAATTTTTCAAACTAAAATAATATTTACAGCAGAACAAGAATCTACGCGAGCCTACCAAAAAAATTAATCATATGCTTCTTCTTCACGCTGAGCTTAACATCTTTATTCCGATTTTCTACGTGCTTCTTCTTATATATTTTTTGTCTAGACATTCGATTCCAGCTAGACAACATATTTGTCAGGATATTCCTTTTGTTTTTTACACATTAATGTCGCTTCTACGTATATATGAATCACTAGGAAAAATGTGACGGAAAAAAGGCGCCAGTCAAGATTCCGTATATATATTTTTTTTTCATCCATTTTTCGTCGATGCATAAATTAACGCGTGGGATAAGCTCATATCGTCACCCGCTGGCTTGCTACTCTAGCTCATATATTTATCAAAAATTAAAAAAAAAAATCTGCTTAGCCAGCTGGATAAACATTAGCAGGTATATATGGTTGCGCGTAGGTGTAGAAGAGGGTAATGAATTTCTCGGTCGGATTTCGCGGAATCGCGCGTGGATAGGTAAAGGTGCGAGCGTCGATTAGCGTAGACTATACAGCTCCAAGAGAGAAATAAGAGAAAGAGAAACTGGCTGTAGATTGCAAGAGAAGCAGCGCCGCCCCGCGGTGCCGAGTAAACATCTTTACATCTCAATCTTTTGAAGAGATAGAGAGAGAGAGAGAGAGAGAGAGAGAGAGAGGGAGAGTCAAGCATATAGCTCTAGGCAACAAAGTGTCGAGGGGAGTGGGAGAGCTGTTGCTGCCCCTACATGGTGGTGGTGCCGGCGTGAGGCAGGCAACCGCGAGGTCGTTGTGGAACAAAGGGAGAGAGAGAGAGAAGGTGTAAGGGTGAAAGAAAGGGGGAGAGGGTAGATTATATACAGTGGACGACGGGAGGAGTAACCGGTGGCCGGGTCCGGAAGTCGATAACCAGCTCGTCGTCCCGTGCTTTCATCCCCCGCGCTACACACTCTCTACTCGGGTAATCAGCTCCTCCTCCTCCTCTCTTGCCCGGGCGGCGGCTGCTGCTGCTTCTCCACCCTCTTCTTGTTCTTCTTTCAACCCCCTTTACCTACCACTACCACCTCGTACACCTCTACACCATCTCGCCATCGTCGTCGACGTCTTTGGCTGCTGCTTTGTGTATATAGTTTACTTTCGTGCTTACGATGCTGAGCCAGCCGCTCTACGCCCGGGGGGGAGGGGGACTCTAATCGAAATTACTTTTTTAATTGGGCCACGAGTTATTCAGTCGTTAGCCGAGCGAGACTCTTTTGCGTAGTTTGGCCATCTGTGCGCGTAAGAGAGAATGAGAGAGCTTTTTTTTCCTCAAGGGGAGAAAAACTGAGAGGGGGTATAGGTATATAGTTGAGGGCGGTTTCTCTCGTTCTTGTGTAACGATGATTGGCTCGTTAAGAAATCGACCGGAAATCTACCCTCGTTCTTACTGAGGGAGAGCTTCGTTTCTTTTTTTTTTTTCTTTTTTATTCAAATTAGGGTTTTCAAGGAAGCTTTTAGTGTAAGAGAAAATGATGCTGGAGGTGTATTGCAAGTTAATACTTTTTTTTAGGCGGGGAGGATTTAATGGATTGAACGTTGTATTTTTTTTAAGGATACAAATTAGCTAATGTTCATGGACTTGGAAAATCTTGAAGAATTATATATCTCTTTTATTTGTAAATATTCGATAAAGTATGAGTTACACTTATAATTTATTTCAGATAAAAAAATAATATAAAGAAAACAAAATTTTTAATTTCATAATAAATGACAATTCATCCTTGCATTTTACTTATCTCATTTTAGTTTTCAACAATTTATCAGTATTTATGTATAATTTTCGGTGTATAATAAAAAAATATATATATATCCGATCAATGATTATCCATCATTATTAGCCAGTATATAGTAGTATAATTCAAATCACAACGATACATACATACATATAATATACACACGAACTAGTCCAAGTTACAAGAGATCTGCATCTCCGCCGTTACAACGTTGCAGAAAAGCGGCAGGTATAATTACGCGCTAATCGACACGCGCGTTATATATATTATATCCGTTCTCCTTCACAATGCTAAATTACTCTCATCCACACCACCAGCACCACCATTTAATACACCGTATATCTCAAAAGCATTCGACGTTAAAAAAAAAAAAAAAGAATAAAAATTTCTTCTCAATAAGAGTATAGCCTTTCCAACATGTATATCCTCAGGACGGAGAGAAGCGAGAGAGATTTATCCGTGAGCAAAGCGTGGCCATTACCGCTACCCCTCTCTGCCATACACATAGCGTAAAAACACAAGCAATACATGTAGCATCTTACGCGTATACACGTACATAGAAGATCGGAAAGGTATAAGCCATCATCTCATGTATACGTGTACACCTTTTACCCAACACAGCACAACCGCGGAAACTTGTTCATCTTCTTCGTCGCATACGCGCTTCAATCTTTCTCCTCGAGCACTACTCAAGCATACAATGAGAAAGAAAGGAGAGAGAGAGAGAAAGAGAGAGAAAGAGAGGATGGAAGCTGTGCAATGCCAGAGAAGACGCGCGCGTAATTCGCGCCCTCGGCTCTCTCTCTCTCTCTCTCTCCACCGGATAATTTCGCGATTATCGCGAGACGACGCGTGAGCGCATTACAGAGCGTATATACCTGTGCTGTTGTACCTACCTACCTACCTCCCATTTTTCGCGGGAAAATACGGCAGCTCTGAAGAAGAGCGGGATATGTATCATATCTTTTATAACACACACACATTCATGGATCGGCAAGAAATCAAAGAGCTCCTGCCGCCGTCGCTGCCACTACTTACGTCCTCCGGATGAATATAAATTCCGGGCGGTCTCTCTGGCACTTTTATTTTTATCCTTTTTTTTTTCTTCTTTTCGTTTTACTTGCGCGCAAGCAGTTTGCAGGCCATCCTGGCAGCCTCGAGCTTCACCACCGTCCTGCTTAAATTGCAGGTGTGGGAAAGCTTTTTCCTTTAGGCTGTTTCTGATATCCAATTGATCGATAGGTGGTACACATAGGTATACACACTACGTAAAAGCTTCCGCGAAATATTTTTTCTTCTCTTGTACATATTATATACACTTGATAAATATATGAGTCAAAACATGTATATAATCAGCCGTTTACATGATTCAGAAAATAATTAAAATTTTGATCCAACATTTTTTTCTTTTATTTAAATCATTACTAAAAAAAAGAAATTGTGCATAACTGTAAGTAATCTATTTTTAATTAATGCATTTTAATTAAATTCATAAAAAACACATGTCGAGCAAAAATATAAAAGTAAATCGAAAAATCGAGCTTGAAAAAGAAGAAACTTGTGGTCTCCATCAATAGGCATATAATGCAACGAGATACAATATATATAGCTATAGGCATATGCGGCTATAAAAGAGTAAGGGCACGTAGCGTATAAGATGGCGCGCATCTGCGCCCTCCCTCACCCTCATCTCTCTATCGCCCCTCTTGCGAACCCCGTTCCATCCCGTTAGACGCCTCTCTCTCTCTCTCTCTCTCTCTCTCTCTCTCTCTCTCTCTCTCTCAACTTTCGAGAAGCTTCGTCGCTCTCGGCATTTAACTACCACCACCATCCGAGCACTGCCTGCTTCTATCCGCGAGCCAACTTCGCTCTGGTGGGTGGCTAAGCTATACTGCACGGGAGAAAAGGCGAGAGTAGTGAGAAATCGCCCTTTCTTCTTTTCCTCGAGCTCAACTGCTTTTGTGCTTGCGCGCGTGCGTCGTCTTTCGCTGGCTCGCGGTACAGCTCTCACACTCCGTGTGTGTGTATACGTATATATACGCTCGATAAAACAATTGCCCGAGGGGGGGGGGAGGATAATCGGCATTATTTGCGCTGGATTCACTCGACCCACGGCGACTTCGACCTCCCCTCGGAAATTCCCGTGTGTATAAGGCGAGTCTGCATGCATGTGGGGTATATGTGTGTGCTTGTGTGTTGTTATGTGGAAGTTAACTCGTGCAAGCTCTATATGTATGTATACTGATGAATATACTCTAACTCCCACTTTCACTATATACTAGACTGACTCTCTCTACTTAGAGGAGTAGTAGTAGTAGTAGTAGTAGTAGTAGCTTTCCGCCCGCTGAAACACATTACGGAAAGACAGAGAGAGAAAGATATAGAGTGAACGTTGGGGTATACGACTACTACGCTTTATCAGATGTAATTTATTTCGGTTGACAATTTCACCGGGTTGAGAGTGAGAGAGAGAGAGACTTGCAGCTTAATGCCCTCGCTTTGGAAAATTGGCCTGTAATTATACGCTTCGCTCAATCGTATATACATATAGCAGTGTAACTCTCTCTCTCTCTCTCTCTCTCTCTCTCTCTCTCTCTCTCTCTCTCTCTCTCTCTCATTCGTTTTAATAATCTGTCGTCGACGTTTGACTTAATGAAGTAATATATTCAATTCAATATGTATATGTGTATGCTGAATTAATTCAAGTAAATTTACAATGTATACTCCATCACTTATTATCTAGTTCTCCAACTTTTTTCTTTATTACATAATACAACGCAAAACATAAATTATCCAATAACCCAACAAATCATTCCAATTGTTTAAAAAGTACTCTAGAAGCACATAATATACAAAATTAAAATGACTGTACGAAGAAGCGACACATTCCTATTATTCTTACGCAACAATAATTCCGCTTTATTCGTAAAGCTCCCGTGAAAATAGCAAGCTCTCTCTCTTGGCATTAAAGCGAATTGTTTTCCCGGACGTCGCAGCTAACACATACACACACTCGAAGCGAGCTTGCACACTTATCCAAGCAAAGATAAACAGAAGTAAGCAGTGCGAGATCTCGCGAAATCAGGTCCAGAATATACGAAGAAGAGAGACCCAAGCGTACAGGGGGGGAAGGGGGGTATAAACCCCGCTTGATCTCTCGCAACCCTGCTTCTTCTCCTCGGCTTATCCCTGCCAACTAGCCCCAATTAGATACGTCACGGGGATTTCGATGTCGAGCTTTCTGTCTTACTTCTATGTGTGTGTGTGTGTGTATGCTGTTTGTAGCTCTATCCGGGCTGCTGCTGCTGTTCTACTGCGAATCTCTCCCCCGGGAGGAAAGAGAGACGTGACCCTCGGAGGTTGAGAGAAGGGGGGGGGGAGATCGTCGTAAAAGCACCCGGAGATTTTCGGCAAGAGAACTGTACCAGTAGTAGTAGTAGTAGTAGTAGAATAGTAGTAATGATAGGGACTATACTAGCTTCTCTTAATTTTATACTAGATCTCTCTTTACCCCTACACATCGCGACCGTAAATCGCGCCTGGCTTCTTCTTCTTCTTCTACTCTTCAGTCGTACTGTTTACTCGACGATTAATTCTTAAATAAGACCGAGTGTTAGAGGGGATGAGAAGGATTCTTATATACATATACATAATGTTCAGTTACAATTTTAATTAAAAAATAATATATATAATATACGATATGGTATTGTTGTTGCAATACATGTTCATATAATATGTTATCATCAATTTTTCATGCCACGTTACAGAATAGCTTGTCATTTATTATCGACTAGCTGCATAGCTATACACTGCTAAGGTAACAAAGGCGCGAGTATATTGAGTCGTCGCGACGTATTGTTAAGTTTCCATATCGATTTTGAGGCGAGAAATAGAGTGAGAGAGAGAGACATTAGTCCACGTCAGCGATGCTTCGGCTCGTTACACACCCAAACGTTTTACCTGAAACTCTAACGTCCGCTTATATTATATATCGATATTCCCCTCAAGGCACTAAAGGTATATATATATTCTTCTTTCTCTTACTCTAGGACTCTGTTACTACTACTACTACTACTAGTATCCACAGAGACTTCTAACACACTTCAGAAGTAAAAGAGAGAGAGAGAGACACGCCGATGAAACGCCTCTTACGCACCTAATCGCGATATCATACACTTCGTCTCCTTGGCCCTCAGCGCACAAAATAACGCGCTTGAGATCCTCCAAAGAGATGAAGAAGAAGAAGAAGCTAGACTGGAAAATGAGTATATATGTAGGGGAGGTTGAACGCGTGCGCAGAGTGAGAGCTTTGCAAGCACACACACACACGGATGATAAAGAGAAGTAGGAAGCAGGGGGGATGATGAGGAAGGATGGTACACGAAGTAGTATAGGTATATAGAGAGATGCGGCGCTAGATTAGGCCTCGCCTCGAGCGTGAAAATCTGCGAAAGTCAAGCGAAAGAGAGTGAGATAGATAAAGCGAAAGAAGAGGCGAGGCGTGCTAGAGAGAGAGAGAGAGAGAGAGAGAGAGAGAGAGAGAGAGAGAGAGAGAGAGAGAGAGAGAGAGGAGCAAAATAAGTGAGCGAGAAGGAAAATGAAGAAGTCGAGTTAAGCAAAAGGGAAGCTTAAAGCTGAAGTAGAGGGAGAGAACCAACTCTCTCTCTCTCTTCCTCTTTCTCTCTTCTGGAGCCCATTACTTTGGGAGATTATGGCTAAAGTGACTGGCTGCAGCCAGGGGTTGTCGCAATTAGGGTGGGTTTACACGAGGGGCGGGCCCCCGGGGCGGCTTTGCTTTCTCCCCTTCTTCTTCTTCTTCTCCTCCTTCTCCTTATTCTCCTCTTCTCCAGCTTCTCTCCTACTCTCCTTCTCACAGCTATACTCACACACACGCACACAGCCTCCGTGTATATAAGTCGTCTTCTCTCATGCATACATGTACACGAGTGTATGTGTGATGTGTCTAGATATCGCAGTCTCTCGCCTTGGCCCCGCGGGACGGAAGTCGAGAGGAGCTATACAAGCCATCCCGCGCTACGCGGAGAATATGGGGAGAGACACGTCGCGAGAGCTCGGAAGAAAAATGGTCGTACGCGGTATGTGTACGCGACGGCTGTGCATTTTGCTCTATACGTAAGTATCTATATGTATGTATACGTATATATGAGTGTCTGCACTCGGGGGAACGATTTTATTATTGGGTATATAAATGATACGCAGAGGAGAAGGAGGTGGAGGCGGAGGTGGATAATGCTGGGGTAATAAAGATAGATTGTATCGTTAAAATATTAGTTTGATTTTTGCGGCTAGAGAAAGATAGGAGAAATAAGAAGAAGAGAGAAAATACCATAGAAACTCGTTCGTATAATACGTATATACATATGTATAAGTTAGCTGTCTCGAGAGCCAGTATGTACATACGTCGTTCCCGATTATTCGTTAGATATATTTCAGCTATTCTGGCGACGCTAGCATAATTACCTATTATATACTGATCGCTTATTCGAGGACAGATTACGGGTTCGCGATGGGTTGGGGGGGGGGGGGACTATGTGGATAATATAAAAAAAGATAGATATATACCCTAATGGCATATAGTGATAGTAATAATAGCGAGGGAAAAGACAACTGTGTAGTATTTTGCCGGAAGTCACAATTGTAACGCCAAGGATGTATAGCTTCTTAGAGGGGGCGTATAAATGATATACCAAATAGAAAGAATATAAGCTTAGGGAAAATAAGTTGGGACGGATTTTTTCGAATCATAAAATTAACATCTCAATTTCATCTAAATGACATAATACCAATATTGTTGTTGCGCTGTTTTTTTTTTTAACTTTTTTGATTTCTATCTATGTACATACTACTACACCCACATGTTAATCTAATCAAATATGTCGTAATTGAAGCTGTCGTTTGTATATCTCACGAACAATCTATAATACACTTTGTGATTAAGCAAACTATACCAGAAAAATAATTATTTTGGATTAATGCAAAAAAGAGGGAATAAAATGAGACAAAATAAAGCTGCATACAGTACAGAACACAGTAAAACGACGAGTCAGGCATCATGGAAAGAAAAGAATGAGCAAGAGAGTACAAGTATGGGAGTTAGAGTGTATACATCTCATGTATAATACAGAGAGAAAGAGAAAGAGCAGCAGCTCGAGCCTCTCACAATAGATTGATATACATATTTGCCTTTGGGAGGGTCCAGGTTGCTGCTGCTGCTGCAGCGGTGGGTCGGTCGGGCGTGTCACTCACTAAGTCAGTCAGTTAGAGCTAACCGAGAAAGGAAGGACGTGGGGAGGGGGTTTGGGTGGATAGAATGGGAGGGAGGAGGGTGCATGCGTAATGAGTGAATATATATACACACACACACAGCATCTCGCCGCTTTCCGCGAATCATCCCTCGAGGGCGCGCACGCGCACACTACTACGTTGATATGCCTCCGGCATCTCTATATTTCTACTGCTGCTGCTGCTTTTCTCATTTATCTAGATGGCTTTTTTTTTAGAATGTTAAAATAGAGAGGGAAAAGCGTCGAGGGGTTTGAAAGATATTATCTGCAGGATCCGTGAACGCGTTTACGAGACGTTTGGTAAAACAAAAAAAAAAAAGTACACACGTTTTAGTTTTTGACTTGTTTTAAAAATTTTGAAAGAGTTTAAAAAACAAAAGAAAGAAGAACTCTTGAAAAACTTTTTATTATATTTACGTTAAAATAATCGTGTTTGAAAAAATAAAAATGTAATTTTTAAAAAAAATCTAAACAACCTGTATTTCGACATATCACACTAATCCTCAAAAAACCATCGAAAGAAGTCAATTTCTTACAGGGACTTTACAAACGCAAACTTTGTTCCCCTAAAATTAAATATACGTAACACCCATCATTTTGTAACTTACATCCCACCCAGTTGAGTAAACACAACTTAGCAAAACTGTTTGAACAAACTGTCAGTCCTAGCAGATACACTGATGTATCAAGAGTAGGGGTGTATATAGTGGAACCCTCAAAGAGACACGAGTAAACAGCTTCCTAATCCTTACTAGATTTGAGCAAGGACGAGAGAGAGAGAGAGAGAGAGAGAATAAGAGAGAACTCGGTGACAGTTTATATTCCTGTCTCTCAGTTGCGTCCAATTAGCATAGCCACAGCTGGAGCTGTACCAAAAAATTGCGGTAATCCGATTACCAAGTCTCTCTCTCTTACTTTCTCTCATACAAATCGTGGGGGTGTGTTTGTGTGTTTGTATAGATGGCACGGGCTGGCGCTTATAGTCGAGCAAGCTGTTGTCTCTCCCTCTAAGCTTATTGCACACACTGTTATATGTATATATTAATCTATTTGTCTTTGGTTGCACACGCGAGTCGTTTAGGATCTCTTGCGAGAGCGTATATTTATATATAAATGAGATCCCTGTAGGTGTGTGTACACTTGAGAACCGACACAAATGGTGCGCTACTTTGCATTCGAATGGATTGTATATTGAAAGCTTGGATATGAGGCTGCTGTTGGCTCTCTTCCTGCTCCTACGATAGATTGTGGCTTCTTAGATGCGTGATAGGACTATTTTATAACTTCTGTATGATACTAAGTTGGTTTTTTTTATTGGGAAGATTTCAAATTATCTGTTTTACTATAAGTTTTGAAAGAAAGGGTAAAAAGCTTGTATTGTTTTTTTACAGAAAATTGCTATGGTAAAAAATCAATAGTAATATAAGAGAAGAAAGAGAAAGAGTTGGTAGTGGTTCGTCGATGTGCTGGTAGTTTCATTTCACTTTTAAATCTCGACTTTGCATCTGCGCTGAATATTAGAAGGAAGCAATATGCAACGGACCACGTCTGGTGCAAACGAGAGGTGGAGTTTTGGCAGGATCAGAATGGAATAATGCATTCGTATCCTCCTCTCAGGTTTGAAAAAGAAAGGCAAAAAAGCAAAAGCTGGTCTTTTTTTTACTTTGTTTGATTTTTGGAACAAATTGCTTTTGTGATTTTGTCGAAGATTTGCTCTTGTATTTGGCAAATCTACGTTGATGTCACTTGCTAAACTTTTATCATTTTTTTTTTTCGTTGTAGGTTTTTTTTGTAAAATGTATGATTCAAAAAAAATAAGAATTTTTTATCTCAAACAAAATAAGGCTGATGAAACTTTTTGTTTAGAATATTAACAAAATTTGTAGAATATGAAATTTTGAACTTTTAAAATATAACACATGAAAATAATTTAATTTTACTAATCAAGTTGTAACCTTCTAGTTGACTAGATTATTTTCTTCGATTCTCTTTTAAATTTTATATTTACATTTATAGTGAATTAACATAAGGTCTGGGTATAGTTCAATCGGCTAGACGTAAGCTTCGTAATCCACAAGTCGTGGGTTCGATTCCTAACGCCTACATTATGAGCTTCCCAGTTTACTATGCTGAAATATACTTAAAAAAGTGTGTAAAATAAAGCATTAAAATTGTTAAGAAGTAGAATTATTATTAATGTTTCTTAATTCCTCTGTTTGTTTTTTTTTTTATTTATTTATTTTTTTTTTTTTTT
>JAPYZE010002335.1:0-16759 GCA_030522805.1 Leptomastidea abnormis
TATATATATATATATATATATATATATATATATATATATATATATATATATTCACCCGCGTATATAAGTGCTATGGTATACATACAATGTATATATAGCCTCTCGCGAGAGAATGAGTCGAACGCAGCGAAACGTTGATTTTTTTTTTTAACTTCTACGTAGTACGTAAGCTTGCACGGCTATAAGGTCTATATATCGATACAGCCGCGCAGAATTCGCATACACGCATATAATAGTAGCACGGCTGATGTACAATGTACATGTACTCTGGCAGTAGTACATAGACAGACATACACGGCTTGGTATATAGCTAAAAGAAAAGAGATGAGAAGGTAGGGGGAAGGGAGTGAAAGAGTGGCGGTCAGCCAGCGGGAGGAGTGAGTGAGTGAGAGAGAGAGAGAGAGAGAGAGAGAGAGAGAGAGAATGAATATGATGTAAATAAATGATGAGGTGCCCTTAAGGGAGTGGATATTAGGAACCGGGACCCTAAGAAGTGTTATGAAACATAATTAGCGAGGCGAGCACCGCCACTGACTCGGCGATGATTACAGGGCGGTGAAGACTAAAGCAACGTGTAGCGGCAGCGGTATAAGAGAGAAAGGGAGAGAGAGCGCCGCGAAAGAGAGCCAGGCTAGTGATGGTGGTGGTATATGGTGAAGAGGAGGAGAAGGAGAGAAAAAAAGAGCAAATGCAAGAGGATATATAGATGGAGCATGGAGAAAGAAAGAAAGAGAGAGAAAGAGTAAAACCTATGGCTACCTTCTTATATATGAAGCCCTGGCGCGAGTATAGTAGTATAGTAGGTATATAGCGCGTAATGCGCCCGCCTACCTTCTATATAGTGGCTGGTCGGTGTAAAAAGTGGACGCGTGGATTGCTGAAGCTTTGCCGACGTCGTCGTCGTTGTCGTCGTAGTCGTCGTTGGCTGTAGCCGCGGCCACCGCCTCTCGCGTATAATGACGATGAACGCGAGCGGTCCGGATTTTGCGCGATCGTTCTCGTAAAAAATTATTCATTTAAAAATTCCCCCGCTCCCTTTCTTTTTCTTTCTTAGCTTCCTCCCTTTAGTCTTTTATGGTATAGTACTTATATGTGCGTCTGTAGCTTATTGTAGGTATATATAGTAGACGTGTATTTTATATTATTTTGATGAAAAGACCTAGAATTTAATAATTTTATAGGGAGCGCGACAATATATTATATGCCGACGGAAGTGATCTTACGTTTTGATATCGAGGTATATACCTACAATATATGTTGTAGGTAGCCTGCCTTGGACTTTGTTTTAAACAAGCACCAGTTTTGAGATAAATTTCTCGTTTTTAGTAATAAGCGTTTGTACGATGGTATACTGGCAATTGACTATACGATTAGGGCCGATAAGACCGATTGTATATACCTGTATGCCGATTAAGCTGTGAAATTTTACAGAAGTCTTTTTTTTTTTGTTTTAATTTTAGTTACAGCTGGTGCATATGTCAGAACTTTAATTTTGATGCTGAAGATGCGTATATTATATAGCCGATAGTTTCATTATAAAATAAAAGACTTGTCCTGCCGATGGGCATAAAAATAGATAAAAACTCAAGTGCAAAAGATCGTTGCTTTGGATGTGTTTATGGAAAGTTGTGATTTACGAAAAAATAAATCCTGCTAGATGATTTGTGGTTGGTTATTATATTATATATACCTATGTAGGAAAGACTGTATTATAGTGATCAATTTAGACTCTTTCGGAACGTTTGTAGTTATATAGTATAGTTGAATGCTGCCTGAAGTCACAAAAACAAAAATTACATCGTTTTAAAATCAAGATTTTACTCAATCAATTGTCAAATTAAGTTAAATAGTAAATTTTTTTCTTTATAAAACTTGAGTTATCTACTTTCTCAAGAAAATATTCACCAGAATTGATACCAGAACTAATAACCAAAAAAATATATCAAAGTGTAAATATAATAAAATCAACCGAAGAATATTACTCAATTTTCCTTCTTCAGAAGCATCAATAAAGATTCATCATCAGCAAGTAACATATAGAATCAAGACGCGTGCGGGAAGAGCATATACATACAAATGTCGATGAAGCCCACCTACAACGAGCTCCCGAAGCGTATCCACCATCACACATGACTCTATCTATCCTATATACACATATACCAAACCAACATCTATCTCTTGCGGGGATGTACCGATGATTGTAAGGCTGGTAATTGCTCCTTTGCGATATGGTATACGTGGTATAAGAGAGGAGGACATTTCACCCTCGAGGACGACGAAATGAAAACGTATGCTGAGAGATGGGCGTGTCACATCTCGCGCGCAAATTTTTACCTTTGGATTAATGACTCGGTAGGAGCCGATGATATGGGGGGCGAGATGGACTTGCGACGGATATTACGTTGGCAGCGAGAGCTATTATAGCTTTCTGGATAATATGTGTGCGAAGAGTATGTGCTTGCAAGCATTTAAAATTTCATAGGTTATTTTTTTTTTTTTTCATTTTGTGATAAGTAAGGTTGACTTGATGTAGATGTATTTTAAAGCCAGGAGTAGTAAAATTTTTAGATGCGATGCACTTACTAAATTTTTTTTTTTCATTTTTGAAATGAATTGTAAAATTGGCCTACATCAAAATCAAAAAAAAGTTATAACAATAAGACCATATCCAAAACTTCAAGAAAGAAAAAAAGAAATAGACTCGTGGACGTGAAAAAGTGCGGTTACGGTATATATGTGCGCGGTTGGTGCTGGGAATAATAAAAATTGCTCGCGGTTAAAGCCAAGTATATATATATATAGCGCAATACGCGGCGTCAGTCCGGATGTCGCAGCAGCAGCTGTGCTCCAAAAACTCATGCAATTTTTCACTACGAGCTCGTTTCACTCGGCTTGTCTGCTCGTGTGTTGCTGCTTTTGCTGGCGAATATACTTTTACGCGACGAAGGCGCGAGTAATATGCGAGCAAGTATAGCAGTGTGTAGTTTTACTGTATATGTACGAGTAGTATACGTGGCTAGAGTCGTACTTACCGTGAGGGGATAAAACGAAAGGAGGGTTGATGTTGGGGGGATGGAAAATAGAGAAAGAGAGAGGGTTACAGAGAAGTTGTAGCTTTGAGAGTGTAAGCTTTCGCGGTTGAAGTTACCTACGTAAAAGCTAGCGAGGGGAAATAAAACGAGCGACGGAGATGAGACAGAGAAATGGTGAAATTGCATGATGTGCTTTTTGAAAATTGAGTCGAGAGAGGAAGAGAGCTAAGCATGAAACTGTGCACTTTTGTTTAAAGTTATATTGTACTCTCTTGTTTGAATGACTACTTTTTCTTCTTTTTAGTCTTGATAAACTTTATTTTTACGTATTTGAAAAGAGTTATGATTATGATTACAAATTTTTAGATTATTTTTTTATAAGAGATAAAAATATGAAAAAAGTATAAAATAAATTAAAAAAAAAAACGAATTCCAAAAAAAAGGTATTTATAATTATAGTTATAACTGAAAGCTTCAAATATAAGATCGTCAAATAAGATATATAATAAGGTAAAAGCGACAAGGCGACAAAAAGGCAAATGTAGATGTATATATAAACACAAAAAGCTCCAAATTAACCATATACATCCCCGCGCCTCCTCTCTCGTTTCACTTAAAACGCAACGCAGGAGTCGAATTCTCCATCTTGAACGCGTAGACACAGTTGGCATAGAGAGAAAGAGAAATAGAGAGAAAGAGAGAGAGAGAGAGAGAGAGAGAGAGAGAGAGAGAGAGAGAGAGAGTTGGTAGATGGGTGGTTGGGTGGGTGAAGAGAATAAGGATATAGGCGGCGGATGGAGAATGGAGAGTGTAGGAGAGTACCGGGTGCTGCTGCTCGTCGTTGTGCCTGCGGGGCTTGAAGGCAGAGCGTATTTCGTATGCCGGTCGACATGACAACATGCTGCGTTATCAGAATTATTGCTCTCAAGCTCGCCAAGCTTTCCTACCTTCCTCCATACCCTGGCCAATACACCGCTGGCGTATATATACACAGCAGTAGTAGCAGCAGCAGTAGCAGTACAGGGCTAATGCCACGCGTTAACATTCCTACCCTGTGCGTCGTTTCACCTCCTCCTTCCCCTCCTAGCAATCTCTCTCTCTCTCTCTCTCTCTCTCTCTCTCTCTCTCTTCTCCCTTATATTCATCCCCTCGTAGCAAAAGCAGCAGCAACAGCGCTGTCTCACTATAGGCTCTCTCGCAAGCTGCGCTCTCTCTCTAGATTTTCCCTCTTCCCTTCGTTCCCACTGGTATAACACTGTTCTGTGTCTCTCGACACCAACCAGTTGGTTCACCCACCTCTACTTGTGCAAGCTTATTTCTTCTCTCTCTTTCTCACATTTTCCGCCAGCTCTCTTTCTCTATCCGCCTTCTTCTTTTTTGTATTCATTCGTCGCCACTACTATTGTGGTCGTGTACTATCCTTCCTCACTATACCACCGCCACCATTTTCCCAATAACCAAATCCCTGACCCTCTATCGCTTCCTCTCTTTCTCTCTCACTTTACGCTCAAGCTCTTAATATACGCAGAGCTTGCGTGACATGCATATATACTTTCTACCTATACTACTATCCTACCCCCCTCCCCTCGTTTTGTTCCTCTACTTATACTATTTTCCACACTCAAGTTACAAAGTTTTTCTGCAAATGGCTTATTCGCTTTCTATTCTTTTGTGTGTGTGTGTGTGTGTGTGTGTGTGTGTGTGTGTGTGTGTGTGTATACAGAACTACTGAATTTTTTCAACACTTTTATTTGCCAAACTCTCTATATTCCTCTTAAAGTTTATATTAAAATCCCACGCTGTACTGTTCAAAACGCGCATTTGAAGAGAAACGACATCATTGAATATACCTACACCATATACGCGCTATATATACTTTTTTTATTTTTTTGTACTTTTGTGGTGAGAGTTTTGCAGTGAAATACATAAGGCCTTCCAAGAATATAACCATACGCATATATCGGTAGGAACTTATGATTTTTTTTTCTTTTTTTTGTTCTCCAAAAACTATCGTGAAAAATAAAGTATATTTCGGTATCTATATGCAGCTTGTAATTTAAAAATTATCTAAGCGTGTCATTTACGAGCGGTAGAAGATACATAAAAATCCTAATATCTTCTCCAGCATATATAGACCTTTACCTAAAAATATATATATCACAAGCATGTATAGTATTATATAGCAAAGGCCTCTTGTCTAATATGAAATAAAAAGGTTTTTATCTTAATGACAGGGCACAAGCTGCGGTACAAAATACCGATACACAAACACAACACTACACTATATATTTCTCGATCGGGTAGTATAATCCCTAGAATAAGTTTCCATATATAAAAAATTGTGCAGGAGTAGTAGAAAAACGTTCAAAAAGCAACAAAAAAAGAAAGAAAAGAATAGAAAAATGAAAAGTTGGCTAGGCACGCGCAAGCGTTATTTATATAAGCGGGAGCCTACCTTACGAAGCGGATGGGTTACAATAAAAGATAAGCCATAGAAGAGAGAGAGAGAGAGAGAGAGAGAGAGAGAGAGAGAGGGAGAGAAACCGGAAGTAAAGCGGGGTTAGAGAGAGAGACGATAAAAAAAATCTGTCGCTTGCTCTCGACTTCGACACACTGCACAGTTACCGATTGGCTCCAATATCAGCTCCTCCTACCCTATAATATACCTTTAAGCTATTTTATATACATATAGACAGAGAAAATCTCGATGGTGAGCTCATGGTGACTTGGTCTATAGATAAAAGCACCATCTCGAAATGATATACACAGCTGAGGTATATCCTTATGCTTCGCGTAAAATGGACGCACGTGTGCATTACGTTACTCTTCCGAATAAACATTTTCCTTGGTGGGTGTCATCTGCTTGTTCGACACACGCTTTGACTTCAAAATGTCCAATCGTTTTTTGTCGTTTCGAAAATATATTACTAATGTATTCGTGGATACGCATATGCTGAGTTTTTTTAAGGTGGAAATTAAAATGGTATAGATGTATAATTTAGTGTGTCGTGTGTACGGTAATTCGTTGTTTTCCTGTGGATCTCGTCATTATTTGAAAGATTTTACTTAAATGTATCGAGGGACATACTTGGGGTTTAAATATATCTTGTACTTTTCTGACAATGTAGGTACGTAAATGAAGGGAGAAAATGATAAAAGGAAAAAGTTAAGGAGAATTAAGCTGCATAGAGGGGCTACTTAAACGTTGAGCCGACGGCTATTTCGCAAAACGTATGATTCACTTCTATACGATGATTCTGGATTTAATGAGAATTTTAAACAGCCCACTGGTGAAATTGACATTTTTTTAAAACTTTTACAAGACTCTTATTATACTTGTCATGCTTTATATAATTACACAAGTGCAGTCTAACTGTTATTTTTTAAGTTTTATTCTTATCTTCTTGTATTCATTTTTTTTTTTATTCTTATCCATAGTATTTTTGATCATTATTGAAAGGTTGATATTTTAGTTTGTGGTAACATATTACCTTTAAGATATCATTCTGCTGAAAAAAATTAATAGAAGTTTTTAGCTAGAAGATGAACTATTAATCAATAATTTTATCAATTTCTAAACTTAACTTATTATCTTACCAAAATGAATAATGTAAACGTGATAAAAATTCAATTGCGCAACGTTACAACGTCGTGTATAAGAAAAGATAAGCCTTTTGCTTTTTTAAAGAGAAATCTTTGTATTTTAAATTCATATCTATAAGAATTAAAGACACGGTAGTTCATTTTTCTCGAAGTCACAATGAAAATTTTTGCAACGATTTTCTTATTTCTCGGCGCATTTTGTGTCCAAGCAACTTTTGGTGAAGATATAGAAAAAACGCTTGAAAAAATTGTAAGTATTTGTTATTGTTTTTGTCCTATATATTTTAAAATCAATTTATTATAAAATAACCTTCAAATAAGTAGATTACATAGTAATATCTCATTATTATTATAAACATCTTATTATTATTATTATTATTATTAATATTATTATTTATTATCTAGCCTACGACAGCTACTATTGCAGCTGCTGTAGCTACATCTTGTTACAAAGATTGGTCCAACTGTGGTAAATTTGTTCGTGAAAACGTTATAGATATTATTTTTCCTTTACCAAGAAGAATTTTTACAGCATTGGCTGGGATCTTTGAAACAGATGAAAAGTGTAACAACACTATTTATGAAACTTTAAAAAAATTGTATGAAGAAAATGATGAAATAGATCTATTATTTTACCGTCCTAATTCATTTAATACTAAAAAAGATATGGAAAATGCAATAATCAGGCAAAAAGAAATAATAAAAGAAATTGATTTTTTCAACACCTTACTTCAGCATTGTGGAATGAAAGAAGAATATGAATAAAATTAAAAAAAAAATTAACCATAAAAATTGTAGAATTAATAAAATATGTATTATAATCTTATGAAAAAATAAAACAATAAATTTAATATACATATCGCATAAATTTTACTTTGATTAAATGCTATTATACCATAATCTTACAATTAGTAAATTAATCAATTGTTCATAAGCATCGTATTATGTTTCAAACATTACAAATTATAAGTCGATAATAACGTGTTATACTTCTTATTATATTTGCAGATCTCTACCTCAACATTATCAGACTGGTATTACCAACTTTTATATATTATTTTCTTATCTTAAGACAAATAACTCAGTATAGTACAAATAAATTTTTTTTTAACTTTATTACCGAATCAGTTTTTCAAATTTCAAGAATAGTTTAGCCAGTTGAAATTCCCGCTTTATTAATGTGGATTTTTTTAAGTCGAATTGTCACTTGATTTTTTAAAATTAATAAGCAAAAGAGCAAAATAGATGATGAACAATTTTTGCCTTATACATATTTAGTTATAAGTTTAAATACCACAACGATGTGGCAACGAAATGAAGCGCGAGAAAATATTATTAATTGCCGCTCTAAAACTCCCATACGTCAAGCTATAATGGTTTGTATGCTTTACGCTCTTCCTTCTCTCTCATAATACAAAATAGAGACCGTGAGGATGTTAAATGGCTCGTGTGGATCGACTTACTAAATAGGCTATTATAGAGAGACAGAATAAAAAAAAGAGCAAAAAAGATATTGGAATCTCGAAATGGCGTGGATCAGTTATTCCGCCTGGTCAATCTTCCAAATAAGCTCGTCGTCTCTCGATCTGTCGTCACACTAAAAAAGGGTTCAAGCTCTCGCACGCGTGCATGTGCACGGCTGTAAAATGATAATAGTATAAAGGGACCAATAAATCTTGCGAGTTTCTCTCTCTCTCTCTCTCACCCTTACCCATACACGCGAAGAATCTCTCTTGTTTTGACTGATCGTTAAAGATCCAACGTGAACGTTGTGTTTCCCCTTTCTAAAGTACGAGCAGCCGAGATTAAACTGTTTACGTGGGGGCTGGTGGTAGCTGCTACTATACTCACATACTATCCACACCGTCCAGCGTCATTTAATGCTGATTTACGAAGCCTAGACACACACACTCGCCACCGAGTGCACCAGTCTCCATGCGAATATCCCCGTGAAGAATCGAAGCTGCCTGCTGCTGCTGCTTATATATGCTTATATGCGAAGGGTTGCTACAAAATCTCATCACCCCCGCTTGACTTTTTAAAACACCCCTTATATTATTTTTACTAATGTAGTTGGTGATCTCTAAACTCGTAACAGATACACATACACCCCCTGGTTATTTATGTGGCTTTGACACTGCTGTGTACGTCTATTTGGCGTCACACCGGATTACGATTATGTTCATAAGTGGGGGGCGGTGGTGGTGCAAGCTTGCATTATAGCCTTGCGTTATATATCTCCCCTACCCAATGTGAGGATGTGCTGGACCCTATTATAATATAACTAGATGTATCCTGATGAAATACCTAGTTGCGGTTGGAAGGGTGTGCTAGAACGAAGATCGTTTATGCTCTGTATAAATTAATCGTTTTTTTTTTACAATCGTTTGAACAACTGGGCTTTTTCTTTTAATTTGACTCTGTAAACATTAAACGATTAGTCTGTTTTATCAATAAGTCAATAAGGAAAATATTTTTTTTCTAGGAATTTCATTGTTTGAAAAAAAAAAGAAAAATTTAAAGTAGAGTTAATACAAAAAAAAGTCGTTTATCAATTGTACGTGTTTTATAAATCTTTGAACAATGTGAATAATATTAAATCAGAACGTACGATTTGTAACATCTGTTAATATGTTAATTGTTTTAAATAATTTACATGTCAAATAAATTACAATAGCTTAAAAAAAAATTAAGGTCAATTTTTTTAATTTTCAATTTAGATTATTTTTATATTTTTTAGCGGTACTTTAAATTCTGCAATAATTCTAGTAATATTTAAGAACAATTAAAAATGTAATCTTCGACTGTGAAACTGTTCCAGAGCTCAAATCTTGCAGTTAATTTCAATATTCAAATGTTCAAATTTTCTAATTCACACTAATCGTCAGCTAATCCCAGCAGAATTCAAATCAGCTTCAATATATATATCAGGCTGCTTGAAACAGTAACGCGAGTCTCTGCTAATGCGGCAGAGTAGTATACAAGAGGGGTCTGCGAATCGCCAATCCGCAGCCACCCTATATATATATATATATATATACCGTGGGTACGATAAGTCCAGCTCGGCACGGTAGCACCATACCATGGTCACCGCCACCGCGACTACGCAGAGTACCTATACTCGATTCACGGCCGTAAATTTTACGATCGCGGAATTTATACGCGCTGCAATCGGCGCACGATTTACCGCGAAAGGTAAAGGGAGGGAGAGAGAAAGAGAGAGAGGTGGCGGTAAGCGACAGGAGCTCGCGCGAGAAAGCCGTGGCGAATTTAATGAAATCGCTGGGCAATTTTTCAAACGCCCTATAAACCAATCCAGCACACACGACGTGCCTGGATTAAAAGGTCTGCGGGGAGGAGGTATATAGACGCGAGACTGAAGGGGGAATAGGTGGAGAAGGAGGTAACAGGGTGCGGGTATATGCAGAAACTGCGTCGCTGTAGCCGTGAAAAAATATTGACGCGTACGACCCCCTCGCGTTTCCTGTCGTGTATACGTGTATATTCGTTTTTCCGTTTGCCGTGAGGTGCGATGGCACGTTCGTGTAACTCATGTTTTTACACGTGTGTACGTTCAGAATTTTACAAACCTAGTAAATGCTTAAAATTAAAAAAAAATTTATTTTAAAATTATTTTTTATATACAATACGGTGTAAATGAATGGTAATGCGCTAATGAATTAATAATGATGTTCGGAGAAAAAATTTACGAGAAAATAATTGGTGAATTGAATAAAAATTGTCGATGTCATGAGCAAACTAATTCAGTGCGGTTGTAGATAAGAATAAAATTCATAATTTTTTTTACATTTCAAATTTTCTAAAACTTTAATTTTAGAATGAATAAATAAATATTCTATTTAATATATGGTACAAAAAATGGTATAATAAATTTGTTTTATTAAAAAAAAAAGTACGTGTTGTGACAATTAACTTGCAAAAAATTATTTTTAACAATAAAAAGTTAATAAGATTTTCAAAAGTGGGTCAATTAAATTTAGTTTTTTTCCCATGTAAGATATTATTCTATTGCATCAGCTTTGTTATCAGTTTTCGAAATTAAATTGAAATAAATTCCAAAAAACATGATCAGCTGTAGAACCCTTTAAGAGCTTATAGAAGATAAGATTAATTCAAGACGTTCGTTTCTTTATAAATTAGTAGGTAGACATGCTGACAGGCGTTAATATATTTTTCGTCGTACGTGATGAGAGTCCAGCTGTTAATTCTTGTTTTTCTTACTGTTGTTCATTATAAAAGTACTACCTTAGCCAAATCTATCTTGGTCGAAACAACTACAATAGATCCGCGTATCGAAACTGAGCAAAAACTCTTAGAAATTGTAAGTATATTTTAATATTTATAAAATTTTGAAAATAACTTAAAAAATAGCGTCAATTAATAAATCTATTTTTGTACAGCCAACTACATTAACTGCTGCGGCTAGTACGTATTCAGCCTGTGTTCGAGATTGGGAAAACTGTGGAACAACTTTTAAAAACAATTTTAAAAAGATTTTCTTTCCATGGGAAGAATTTTTAGTTTTAAAATTAGGTGAATTTTTAAACAGCACCGAAGAAACACCAAATATCGATAATCCAGATGAAAAGGTATCCGACTCGCAGACAGAAGAAAGTGTAATTAAATCAGGATTTTATTTTCCATATTATGATAATGTGTTTATTTATTAGTTTAAAAAATTAAAGTGATCAAATAGCTTATAGATTATTAAATTTGTTTTTAATAAATAATGTACGTGTAGGAAACAGCTTTCGTTTTGAAAGGGTCAAATAAAGAAAACTTAACATTAGACAATACCGACCATAGTATAAGAACTGACGCAGAAAAAAAGGACTTTCTTGAAGTATTAGCAACAAATAGAGGATTTAGATTTTTTTAAGAATTGTTTGAAAAGTGTAAAAAATAATAACTAATTTAATAAAGTGATACCTATATTCTTATAAATCATTATATTTATTCCGTCAATTTAAAATTTCCACAGAATTATTTTTCCATCCTCAAAAAATGAAAAAAATGTATTAATTTAAAAATAAAATTAGCTCTATATCAAATCAAAATTTATTAAACGAATCACTACTATTTAAGTTAATAAAAATCAGTCTTTTTAATGTCTTTCATGCGTGTTTGTCAACTTAATTTAAAAACAGTTTTTCATCAATAGTATTATCATACGCGTGAGAGCTTTTGTAGATCTCAGAACACATGAACGTATCAGAAAAAGATAAGATATATTTGATATCCGAATTTATAATTTCAGCAAATATAATAATTATGCATATTTATAAATTATAAATACTTCGTACAAATTGAAAGTCTTGGTCAGTAAAAAAAAGAAAAGTTGCTATTATCAATTCCGTACCACACGATTCTCCAGCGGGCATTTTCATCTCACGCGTGCAGTAGTCGTGATTCTTACCATCATCTATCAAAAGACCACCAGTCGTGTAATGTTAATCGCATGAGCTTCAGTATTTTTCAAAACATCAAATTTTCCGTACAGTTGCAAAGAAAAGCTCAAAATTTAAAAAAAATCAGTGACAGTGGGAAGCTGCAATTCACAGCTTTACTGCGACTAAAAATAGCTTGGGGGTCTTTCTTTTTAATATATATAAAGCCATGTTACAAAATTGTAGCACGGCATTAGAAACCTTATGAAATCATCGGCGAGACCAGACGTTGTAGCAGCAGCAGTAACAGCAGCTAAGGCAGCCATGTCTCTTATTCCATATATCCCGCTGCTTCTCAATTACCGCCTCTACAGATACACATAAGCATTACATACACATGTATGTACGCAACGAAGCCCAAGATGCTTGCGCGCATGCACCCTCGCATTAGAGGGGCCCAAGTTGCGCTCGCACATCTCGTATCTTTTTCTTTCTTACATACAGTCTGCAACCGCGTAAGATCGCCTACCGCCGTGCGCTCGCGGCAAATTGACGTGGCGAAAAATACATAGCTTGGCCAGAGCCGCAGCAGCCGCCGTAGCTGTATAGCCACGTTAAATGACTCAATATCAGCCCGCGTACATAGCTCTATCTCTCTCTTTCTTGCGGCATATAAGTACACACGCGATTTACTTTCACACGTGATGTGAAAGAGAGAGAGAGCTGCAGTGTATGGAGCAAGCCCGATGATCGAAGGAGGCGGGTACACGTATAAAAGCGCATATACACGCGGTGAAGTGCGCGCGCGTTGCACGGGACGCCCGCGGTGCCGGCTATATATACCCCCCTATATATACCGAAAGAGAGAGAGAGAGAGAGAGAGAGAGAGAGAGAGAGAGAGAGAGAAAGAGCGCATAATATCGCGAGCGAGCGAGCAAACGCGCGCAGCGTAATATCGCGCCGCCTTCTTCACTGGCTTAAGTATTAGGCGGCGAGCAGGACTGAGGTAATGAGGACCGCCTCCTTCATATCAAACTCCCCCCCCCCCTCCCTTCCCTTCCCTCTTTTTTCAGTACACCGACTATTCTCCTAATGCTATGTATCTGTTGCAGCTTGCGGGGATATTTGGAATATTACTGATCATATGGATTGTTTATTTGCGATATTAACATATATTGACGATGAATGCCTGCCTGGGCATCTTTATTATACGAAATTGCTTAATTTTTTCTTACTTTTTTTTAGAAATAAAAATTTAGATTCTTATACGTGTGTTGTGGGATTAAAAATAAATTCTGTAAAAGTATTTTTATTTATAAATACTTTAATTTAAATCAATATTTTAATTTACAAATGTTAAGAAAAGAATAAAATTGATAATTATTCATATTCGATCAAAAATAAGTCATATTTTTATGATTAAATTATTTTTAATATAACTTAAACTTCGTTACATTTATAATACATAAAATATGCATAATTCTAAGAAAAAAATTTCATACAAATTTTGCAATACGATTTATTCTGATTTACAAGCGACTGCTTAATTATACAGTATTCAAATATATAATTTGAATTAATTCGAACGTATTTAATTTTTCTCCCTATATCATAACGACAATGACATGGCTGCAACTTAATAATCGCGTAATTTTGAATAAAGCGTTGACGACGTTTGATTTAATTAGATCCAAGATACTGACGAATGCTATTATTAGGCTGGTTAAATTACCGACTATAACTAAATTGCCTTCTGAACTTCGTCACTTGATTTGCTTGGAAAAGTTTTGAAATCGAGACTTGTAATGTCTTAGTCGACGGAGTGCTAGTTTCGCAATTCACATGTCGTGAGTTCGATTCTTGGTGTCTGCCGGTTGAGCCATTACACAAGCAGCCAAAATACTCTCAATAGAGTGTCAAAATAGGCTAATAAAAAAAAGATATAACATATTTCTATCCCGAATATCAAAGGTTGGACTTTATATTTTTTTGCAATAAGAAAAATATTATATTAAAAGTGTAAGGTCATTTAATTACATGCATGATTTGTGCATTATTTATTAAACAAATCATCGTTATAATTTTTAATGTTAATCGAGTAATAAAAAGTTCGCATGTTTCATATAAACACAAGCAGAAAAAAACTGGTTACATTTATTTCCTTTTTTTCATATCTCCGACCTTCTTTCAAAATTAAAAAAAGAAATCATCAACAACAACAACATGTATGCGCTCCGTTGTAACGGAGAATTAACAATTTTCAATCAGCAGCTCGACGAATAAAAATCATTTAAATCCTTAAGAGAAAGAAAGAATCTCAGCTTTTGCGATACGATAAATCTGTGCAGATTCAGTCAGCCGCATAATCAAAAGTGATATTAAGTCTAACAGCATTTAAGCCAGTCGCGAATATATATACCTACAATATTCTATATAATATCTCCAAAAGAGATTTGTTCTGCAGCGAAAATCACCGAATATGCTCGTAAAGAGAAAAATTTACAAGTCAATTGGATTCAGCTCGACTCTTCATCTTCCTCCTCCTTTTCTCTCTTTTTCATCTGAAACTTGCTCTCCCGTAGCGGCGCACAGGTTACCTCCACCTGGAACGTGAAAATAAGCAAGTTATTTGACGAGTCCCAAAAAATGAAAAATCAATTCAAAGTGGTGGATAGGAAGAAGGGGTGGAAGAGAGGGAGGGTATTTAAAAAGCAACTCGACAAGCAGTATAAACACACAGAGAAACAAATAAAGAAAAAAGAGAGGAGGTAGAATATAGCTCTTTATACCAGCTGCAGTTCTCTATCCTCTCCTTCTCACCCACCCACCTACTACCTCTCTCTCTCTCTCTCTCTCTCTCTCTCTCTCTCTCTCTCTTTCTCTCGCGCGAGCATAAAAATGACAAGGAAATATTACGAAAATTAACGTTACGAGCCGGCTCGGAAAACAAATATGATTTTTATTCAGGAATAAAAGTCGACAAAAAGTCACGAGAACCAACCGAAGGGTTAGAGTATGAGTAAGAGAAAGAGAGGAGGGGGATGTAAGGTGCAGGCAAATGAATCATTACGCCAATAAATAACGACGACGAAAGAGGCGTTTAAGAGTCACCCTACGCCACCCCCCCCCCTTTTCTTGCTGACCTCCCTCTCATCCTTTTCTCTAAATAAAAAAAAGTGTCCAGAGAGAGAGAGAGAGAGAGAGAGTCTTGGTGGCCCAGCGGGACACGAAATATAAAAGTTCATCGACGCTCTCAGCGCTCTCGCGTATACAAATATACGCGTGCGAGAGAAAGAGAGAGAGAGAGAGAGAGAGAGAGAGAGAGAGAAAGAGAGAGAAAGAGAGAAAGATAGAAGCGTATTAGCATAAGCATTTGCCTTCTCTTTTCCATCCTGATTTTTGACGCCCGAGGTTTGCTTGCCCAAGAAGAGAGAGAGAGAGAGAGAGAGAGAGAGAGAGAGAGAGAGAACAGCTACCGTCCAAGAGGATCCTCTTGTCAGCGCTTGCACGAGCCTATACTCTTTTTTCGGCTACGCGTCAATGAGTCATAAGAGCAGCGCCACTCGTATATTTTAAATACATATATACCTACCTCCCCACCATCGTTGTAGGCTTGCATGGCTTATAATATGTGTGATTCCTTTGTCCGGACGATGTAGCTCAGCTTCCGCTGCAGTGCTACGAGATTCCGTTCTCTTCTTGATACTTATAAGAGTGTATATACCTGGTTGCTCTTTCTCTCGAGTACGCGCTTCCTGCTTGACGCTTTTGTTGCACAAGCGTTTCTGTTTGCTTGGCTACCGTCGTACACGCACACGAGAGAAACTGCTTGACTTATATTATACTACAGACTTTTTATTTTTTTGTCTTCCGCCGATGGATACATCTGGTTGTATCGGATTGTTGCATTTTGCAAGGACGTCGACTCTTTTAATATGCAATAAAAAAAAGACAAGTGTGACATTGTGTGTTCACAGAGGTATATAAATAATTTTAAAATTACTGATGTTTTTTTTCTATTATTTCAATAAAAATTAATAATATAAATGCAATGTATAGGTATATAATTTTTTTATTTGGCACATTTATTATGTATTAAAAATATATATTAGTCAGCATACATTAAAAATCATCTGAGTAATCTTAAATCTTAATATATATCTCGAATACACACATAAGTCACATACATTAGAAGTTTAAAAAAAAAAATAATAAAAATAAACCACTGCACACATATTAAAAAAATCCAAAATTTTCATCTCGAATTCCAGAGCTATCAGTTAAGCGCGATCGCTATACCAAAAGTTATTTCTGGTTTTTCATTCACTCTCAACTCTCAGCTCTCCCTTCTTCTTTCTCCAAGAGTTCCGATTCGCTCTTTTTATTAATAATTGAGCACATCCGTCACGCCGCACAAAGAACCAGTCCAAAAGATAAAAAATTCTCTCGATTAGATAACGCATACACACCACACACTACATATATCTACACACTCCCAAGTGACAACAAATAAAATGGAATTTAATTTCGTGCTCAGAGCCACACAGATACATATATGAGTAATTCCACAAAAAAGGGGTAGTTATATGGTTCAAAAAAAAAAAATTTTCAAATTCAAGGTACGCTCCTGATTGAGGGCGCATTTTGTTCGTTAGGTCATATACTTAAAAAAAAACATTGGTGTCACGTGATCTTTACGATGTGACACCCTTTTTT
>JAPYZE010002336.1:0-17264 GCA_030522805.1 Leptomastidea abnormis
GAACAACTGTTTACCGGAAACACACCAGGTGCAATCAAAGGCTCAGTAATAGAAACTTATAAACGTAGATATTCGGGAGAACTGATGTCGATATATCAAAGGGGACAGGGGGGAAAACATGCACGCCGCAACGAGAGAGAAAACCGACGCGAGCACAAGCCGGCAAGATGCGGCACATACCTCTTTTGTCTATTGTAACTGGCAGATTGATTAAAACACCCGCAGGCAGCTCTACGAAGACGATGTCGCCACGAGCCCGGGATACTGCCTCTGCTTGTCCTCGCCCACACTTCTCGCAGATGCTTCGCCTGGTTCTCGTCTTTCCTATTAAGCTTTGCACTAGTGCACTTTGTTGGCTTTCACTGCCAGAACGAAACGCGAGCCGAGTGTATCAAGAAAGGTGCGCACGCGACGCCAGCCAAGCACAGAGTGAGCTCTCCGACGTTCGCTCTCCACTCAACGAAGTAGAGAGAGAAAGAGAGACACTGCTGGTGCTGTAGTCAGAGAGAAACGGCAGAGCAGTCTCCGCCGCTCGCCCCGGGCAAGCATAGAGAGGGGCGCGCGGGGAGAGGAGAGAGAGACATGACGCCAGCACCGGGACTAGCTCTTGCATAGCATTCGGTCAGTAATAGTCATAGATCAATTTTGAAAGACTATTATTGTTCTTTAAGACTTGCTTACAATCTGGTAATAAGTCAAAATAAATGAAGATTTTACTTACACCTAAAAAATGCGTCGAAAAAACAGGCTCTTACCGTCCTTGACGTTCAGGAGCATCAAAATCGAGGAAATAGTGCCGTAGACTACGGCTACTATACTATTATTATAGTATATAATAGACTATTTATACGATGCTACATCCCAGCTTTTGCGGCTTGCTAGCATCGGAGACGGAAAAAGTGCGTTTTTTCGACGCATTTTTTAGAGGTAAATTTAATTTATCATGATTTAGATTTTATCCATTTCTAGTTCATTTTATTTCTGCTATTTTTCTGCAAATTATCGCGTTGAGAAAATTAAGTAGCAATTTTTTTTACAAAATAAGCATTATTATGCTGCGTTGCCTGGAATATTAGAAATTAATTAAACACACGTCAATTCTAAATAAAAAGAATTTGTGAATTGGTTGTACCTCAATTCCAAAATCAAAAGGATTTTGGATTTACATGTGAGACTTATTCCTAAAAAAATTTTAGTCTTCGCAAACTTAATTAGATCAAGGCTGTGTATTGTAAATACAAAAAAACATCAAGAGATTGCCTTGAGCACTCGCTTCGATAAGCTCCATCTAATGTAAGTTCAGACGGATACCTTCCCTTCACAATCACAAGGATATCTTTGGTAAGGAGGACAAAGAGGTGCTACAGAAGCTAACGGAGCTAGTTCAAGAAGCCATGGAGGGGGTTGAAAAACTAGAGGATTGGCTGATTTAGCATTAACGGCGCTTGATTCAACAGCAAAATTAGGGGCACTAGTACATAAGGATCTGAGTTCAACTAGTCAGCTCAATCAGTCTTTCGATTGCTCCAAGTACATTGAGACGAAAGAATCACAAACACTTAAAGTGCATAATCATAACCTCTGCTGTAAGTATCAAGACTTTTTATAAAATTTTTGTAAGTCCTAACCTTTATAATTTTTGTTTCGAAAAATGGACTTCTTTAAGCTCAAAAATCTTGCGTAAAATGCATGTCTTCCAAAAAAAAGTTGTCGAATCTGAAGATAAATCAAGTGTATTATATCACTGATATCAAAAAGGTCAAGACCAAATACGATGTGACATTTATCACCACCATTGATTTAGAGTTTGAAATGTTTTTGCTATCTTGTATTTTAGCAGTACTTGAGAAAAATGAAGATCTGCATATGGAGTTATGAGAAAAGGCTAATAAATATGCTTTAAGCATGAAGAACCTCAAATACAATAAGTTCGAGTTTGTCTAAGGAGCATCCAGCAAGAGAAAAGGAGAGAGAGAGAGAGAGAGAGAGAGAGAGAGAGAGAGAATTATGGGCGAGAAAACGATGTTGGTTATTTCTAACCAATGGGGGAATGGTTGGAGTCCCCATCTTTTCTTTTTCAAAATAAAAAAATTATAAATCAGACTTATTTATGTAACTATTGTAGCTGCTATCAAATCTAAGTCAATTAACAAAAAACATCCTCAAATTTTTTAAATTTATTGCAGCAATATTTTGAGTTTATTGCATCAATATTGTAGCGAAGTTGCGAGAATATTCCAGCAAATATAAATGTTTGCCTTCAAATTTATTGCTGAAATCTTGCAACAATATTGCACTGACATTGCAATAATTTTGGTATAATTCTGTTACAATATTGTTTTTTAACTGTAACAATATTGCAGCAATATTTTAATAATATTCTTGCATTATTACAGCAATGTGAATAAGGGTGGACATCCGCCTTTGCTGCAATATTTGTGCGATATTTCGAAAATATTATTGCAATATTACCGCAATATTAAAATAATCCAGCAATATTGCTACAATATTTCAGTGCTATATGTATAAAATTTTCTTTATTATTTTATACCGAAATTAAACATCAGAAAGTCGTGATATCTATAAATTAACTAGCAAGTTTTTAAACAGTTTGTGTTGCAGATAATCAAGCCAGTCTCAATGCTTCAGGTACAAAAGATTTTTATTTTAATCAAATCTATAACACTACAGTTATTATTTTTTTAATAAAGAAAATTTATATGTTTAAAAAACAATAACTGGTACACTTGCTGGACTCATGATCATACATTTTGTTGATGATTGATAGGTCTAATAAGCATATCCGTTATGACATATTCGTGATCATGCATTTTGTTAGTCAATGATGGTTCTAGCAAGCATATCAGTTATTGTTTTTTAAAACATGAATTTTTTTTATTTAAAAAATAATAGCTGTAGTGTTATAAATTTGATTAAAATAAAAATCTTTTGTATCTGAAGCATTGAGACTGGCTTGATTATCTGCGACACAAACTGTTTAAAAATTTGCCAGTTAATTTATAGATATCCCGACTTTCTGATGTTTAATTTCGGTATAAAATAATAAAGAAAATGTTATACATGTTACAGATACAGCAGAAAATAAAATCATAATTTTTTCGCTTTAAAATTTTAAAGAAAATTTCATTGGTTTAATATAAATCAATTGTAAAGTAGTTATGAGAAATATTAATGAGTCACAAGTCTCGTGTAATTAATATATTTTTTATAATGATATAGATTTTGAAATAAAACTCCTACTTGCCAAGAGTTTTACCTTTTTAAAGGTTTTTTTTTGGGAGATATATATTACTTTGCTTATATGTAGCTAATTTCACAGTTTCGGAAGCAAAAAATTTGGAAATCAATAAAATGTACATATATATCATATACGTATACTCTTTTCTCTCTTACTCTTTATACTCATAGCCTGACTCTCGTTCACGCGCAGCCAACTTCAGGATAAAACCACTTTGGAGGAGGTAGGAAAAAAGAAAAAGATTTGAGAAAGTTTGTGGATGTACTTAACCTAACTTTGCTTGTCATTTTAATGATAAACGGGTTTAATACGTAAAATCATAGGTTTAAACAAAATTTTATACAAAACCAAAAAAAAAAATGAATCCAAAATGTCATTGATTTAGATAATTTAAGCATTATTTTTCGTGCAATCAAAATTGACTTTTTGAATATCTAGCTATATAGTGTCGCCGGCACCGCAAGGTACGCTTTCTTTTCCAACTCGCCTTCGTGGCGTAACCGCGCCACTTGATAATGTATAAGAAAAATGTTGGAAATGTAGGAAAATATTAGAAAGAAAAATGCGGACGGCGCATGACCAAAGGATTTGAATATAATATATTTAGATGTAGATTTTGGTGGGCTCACGCTGAAGGTGTGTGAGACATGGCGATACTTGTATAATAGGTAGTATGTTTTAGTTAGTAGGATTAGGATGTGAATTCTCTGTGGCTAACATGCCTATATACTAAGAATCGCCATGTGTCGTGCCTTCCCTACCGATATCTGTCTTGACAAATGACGTGGGTCTCGCGTCTGGGGGCCGCGGAATTGATCCGAAGTGTTTCTATTTTATTGAGACCGGCAAGTATTAGGAACTCGCCAGGAAGTTTAGTTAGGATTTTTTTCACTCGGTAAATGGAAGTACTACGTTATTTTGGGGGAGGGGCGTAGGTATTTTTCGCCTACTTAGGGTCCTGTTCACCTGGCATAATTTGCCAGTAAAGTGGGTTTTTCGGTACAGTCGCACGTTTTATCTTGTCGACATGCACTACCTTGACCTCATCTTTTCGCTGTAGCTTGATACTGTGGCTTTCGTAGTTTATACCAGTTATCTCGTACGGTCTTTCGTATCTATAAGTTTATAGCTGCCAGCGTTTATAGGTGCGACAGGTTGTTAACGGTATTAGTGAGATAGTCGCCATAGATTTCATCCTCAGAAGGTTTCTTAATGCTCGAGGGCGTGAGAGCATTTCTGCCAAAAACCAGTTCAAATGGCGTGAAGCCCGTTGCCTTATGTTTGCTGCAGTTATAGGCATTTATGCAGAGTGGTAAATTTTCATCTTATTTGTTACTACTCTTTACGAAAGCTTTTAGGTACTCAGTAAGCGTATGCGCAAACTGCTCCATGATTTTGTTTTAGAAGTGAGTTTCCTAATTCCAGAGTAGCGCACTGCCTGTGGACCAAAGTAGCTTATGAGCTTATCTATGAGTGCACCTGCAACTTCTTATGATTTTGCTCTTCCTACTAGAGCTAGTATTATGAAATCAGTTAACCAGTCTTGTATAGTAAAGAAGTACCTGTTGCCCTTCTCTATTATCTGCAAAGGTACATAGAAGTCCATAAATATTCTGTCAAACGCTCGCCTGGGTGTGTCAGTTATTATCAATGGCCGCTCTTTGACTCTAACGAGCTTCTTGCTTTGGTAACTTTTGCAGCCGAGTACGAACTGTCTGTTCCTCCAATAATAGTCGCGGGCAATCTTGTTGTACGTCTTATTTATTCCACGATGTCCTCCAATCGCTGACTCATGATATTCTTCAATGATTATGTATCGGTCAGACACTGGTGGTATTGGTAGGTAATTTAACAATAGAACTGCTGTTTATTCGGCGTCTAAATATTTCGTCGAACTGCTCTGCAAAGTACTGCCATTGAGAGATGTTTAGGATGGCTAAATCCCGGATTACGGCTATTACGAACTTGATGTTGAGAGCTAGGAGAGTACGTTTTAGTGCCTTTATGCATTTCTTGATGCCTGAGAATAGCGTATTGTCGTCGATAAGTTTCTTGAGCTATGCTCTCAGTACGGTGACATAATTGGCTAGCGAGCTTTTGACGTCACCCACTGCTTTCACCTCGAGCTGCATTTCTTCGGCATTTTCGTAGCCTCGCTCTAATAAGGCATCTATTATTTCGGTTTGCGGTACATCGTCGACGACGGTTAGGAAGGCAAGATTTTCAGCATATCTAAATAGGTGCTCGTCTAACCTTCTCATCTTCTAAAATTTAGGAGGATTCTCCTCTTCAGGAGTTTATTGAGGTTTTTTACGGGGTGTGCAGCCAGTTTTTGGCCTTCCGATTCATTTTCGCTTGAGTCGTATATGGCACGATTCAGGAGACTATCGCTATCATCTTCCGAGGGTGGATCTTCTGTGGGATCCAGAGGGGGCAGCGCTTCATTCTTTGTTGGCTTCCTGATTTGGTGTCTGATTTTTCTTTTGCGATCAGAGATACAAGGTGGGCACCCTAAAGGTAAAGGTAAACAAACTTGTTTTTTTGATTTCCTTTAAAGAGATTGTAGAGGTAGTTTCCTTTCTCGGTGCAGAAGAGCACGCATATGTTCATCTCATATTCTCTAGCGAACAGGTATAGGTAGTCGCCGTCCCCGTACTCTGTCTCTGACTGCAATATTTTGGTAGTCTCTTCCTTGTAGTCACAGCTATTAAGAAATCGAGATTGGTTAAGTTATTGACGTAATTGCGTGGGATTGATGCTGACCTTGAGTTACCAGATCAGCGAATGGAAAGGACAATTACCTGGTGGGTCACAAGGATTATCGTTTACTCGTATCCAATAAGTGTTAGGTTCGTCGCACTGCTCTGTTTGCTGATACGTAGTACATACTCCAATGCTTTTCGAATCGCTGGTGTGAGGGTACTCATAACACTTTAGTGGCAGAGAAGAGCCTGAATTGTTGTTCTAGTCTGAATCTCTGGAATTTCCTCCCACTGCGATGCTGTAGTATTCTTTGCGAGTTTCAAGAAGCTCAGGTGGGAGAGATGGATTATTCATGTCTTTGTTGTTTTTAGGATCGACTTTTTGCATTGTCAAGTAAATTTTATCCTTCTCATCAACTTTGATCTTTACAGCGAATTTGGTAAAAAGGCCTCCAGTACATTGTGCACAGCATTTATGACACTCTTGTTTTTGCCAACGTGGTTCTACTTTGATCCTGTGTTTTTGGTTTGTAGATCAGGTTTGCGTGACCAGGAGCCTTTGGGTTGGATTGGTTTATTTGATGACGAGCCTTGAGATCCGGACGCAAACATTTCATTTTTGCTCTCTGACGAGGTTTCTGGTATGATATTATTATTATCGTTTTGAGGTTGACGGAGCTGTTTTCCTCCCGTGGCACTATGTGCCGCTTCTAAATTGGCATATAAGGTGTTACCACGAGCTATTATTGTGTCGCTCAACTTGCTGCCTAGTACCGGTGTAGTTGAGAAGTTTGCTAGCTGCCTGTTAACCCGTTAACGACCAAGACGGTCGATTTTAGACTAAGTTTTCGTAGCTAAACTTCAGGTACTTGACGAGGTAATTACTGGGTTTGGCATGTTATTCTTATGTATTTTGGTCTGCTGAATCAGAATCTGGGCTCAAAATTAAGAAATTTTGACCCCAAAATTAAATATAGCGGTTTTTTTGCGAAAAATTTTTTATAGTTTGTTTTTTTTCAGTCATAAAACGCATAAATATATCGACTTGTCATCAACCATCAGTGCACAAATTAGTTGAAGTTCAACGGTAAATTTTTACATATATGAATTTCTTGCCAAAATGGCGGCCAAAATGCAAAAATGTGCAAAAAATAGAATTTTTTGTTTATTAATGTTTTTCTCGAAAACCAAAGACCCAAATAAAAATTGTCTAAGCATAAAAATGTCTTAGAATTGATCAAAGAATACTCATAAATTTTTTCAGATTTTTTGAAGACATTTTTCACAAATTTGATTTTTGCATTTTTCAAAAAAATCAAAAATTGTCTCCAAATCATCTGAAAAAATTTAAGAGTATTCTTTGATCAATTCTAAGACATTTTTATGCTTAGACAATTTTTATTTGGATCTTTGGTTTTCGAGAAAAACATTAATAAACAAAAAATACTTTTTTTAAAAATTTTTGCATTTTGGTCGCCATTATGGCAAAAAATTCATATATGTAAAAATTTACCGTTGAACTTTAACTAATTTGTGCACCGATGATTGATGAAAAGTCGATATATTTTTGCGTTTTATGACTAAAAAAAAAAATCATAAACTATGAAAATGGCAAATTTTTTGAGATTTTTTTGCAAAGAAACCGCCATATTTAATTTTGGGGTCAAAATTTTTGAATTTTGAGCCCAGATTCTGATTCAGCAGACCAAATACATAAAGAATAACATGTCAGACCCTGTATTATCTCGTTAAGTACTTGAAATTTAGCTACAAAAACTTAGTCTAAAATTGACCGTCTTGGTCGTTAATGGGTTAAGCGTAGTCAGCAGAGGCACTCATTTCTTGCGCGTTTTGTCGGGAAGCAAATCTGTTAAAACTTGTGGTGTACTAACGAATTTTATAGCTTTCAATCGATTGCTGGGCCTCAGATAGGTTAACTTTTCTACTGTCGGGTTTTGAAATATTATTGGCTCTTGTACAGTAGAGGCTTGTGCACCATCTGGTTTGTTTGCCGGCTCTTGAGCGATTTTCCTTGATCGGTCTCGTTTCTTGGCCACTTAGTTTATTCCAAGAGATGAACTGGTCATTTTTCACATTGTTATTTGCTGTGCGACTGTCTTGATCGCTGTTCCGGCTTGGTGACAGAGATTTTCGCTCTGTATTTACGATAATTTCTCTGCACTCATCGGCCCCTGTGCAAGTGCTTTGATCGCTGTTTGGGCTTGGCAAGGGAGGCGGATACAGTGCATTTGCGACGATTCCTCTGCGCTTGTCGATCCTTTAATGATTGCATTGATCGCTGTTTTGGGCTTGGCGAAGGAGGTCTGTGTGTTGCACGCGAGTTGATTTGTTTGCGCTCGTTAGCTGGTATGTTATGGCTTAGGGTGCTCAGTAACTTCTTCTGTGCTACTTACGTCTGCTAGGCGCAGGTGGGCACTCCAGAAGTTTACTACGGGTTTGATACTCGGTACTGGTGCTATGCATCGAGTATCCTGAGAGTTTAAATGCTTAGCAGAAGCTTGTTGGGTTAAGTTGTTGGAAGATTAGTGTTTTTTTGCTGGCTCGAGTCATGCGGATGTAAGATTGGTCTTCTACGTCACTAAAAATACTATCCTAAGCAGATGAGATCAAGAAGCGCTCGTCAGCAGTTTAGTGATCTTTAAAGGCGAGGAGGGGAAGTTCCTACTTCCGAGTGCGCGCATGTGTTCCGTATCTACGTCGTCTGTCAGCCAAATACCAGCCGAATACGTCATGCCATACGATCTCGGACACTTGAAAATTGATTGAACAAGACTGCATAAATTATTGCTAATTTTAGGAATTGTGCTAAAGTTAAATTTATTTAATTAGAATTGTATTGCATTATATAGTGGTCTGAAATACGGTAATGTTATTATATCCTTTTTGTACTTGATAATTGATGTCTTTATATCATTATTTTGAGCAACTGTTTTTAATTTATTAAGTCTGATTTTTATGTGCTTATTTATAAATGGTGTTGGGTATGAGTTGTCTCACAATAATTAAAAATGTACCAATCCCTTCGGATTTTAGACTTATATCTTTGGATGTGTCGTCGTTATTTACAAATGTATCGAGAGACTTGGTTATATACAGCTTATTGCATAGACAAATCGTAATATATAACCAATGCAAAATACTGTTTGACGAAATCATAGAATGAACTAAAATCCTTTTTGAGAATACATTTTTTACTTCTGACAGTGTTATTTATAAACAAATTTTTGGCTCACCAATGGGCTCATCAATGTCACCTTTTTTCGCTGACATTTTCATGGATGATTTGAAAACTGAAGTTTTATTACTATTAAAGGCTAAGTTAAATTGTTCCCCCATTTTTTACTATAGATAAGTAGATGACACGATAATCTGTGTACACAAGGACCACATTATTTAGTTGTTAATACATTTAATTTAGTTGTTGATACATTTAATAATTACAATGATCATTTGAAATTTACTTTTGAAACTGAAATCAATAATTGTATTAATTTTCTGGACATTACAATGATCAGGAAGAACAATAAAATAGTAACAGATTGGTATAGGAAATCGGCATTTACGAGCCGCACTATCTACTATTTTTCAAATCAACCAATCAAGATGAAAATGAATATCATTTATAACTTGATTGACAGAGCTATAAGATTGTCAGATGAAAAGTATCATACAAAAAATATTAACATTGTAAAACAGATATTGCGAGACAACTCGTACCCAACACCGTTTATAAATAAGCACATAAAAATTAGACTTAATAAATTAAAAACAGCTGCTCAAAATAATGATATAAAAACATCAATCATCGAGAACAAAAAGGATATGATAGCATTACCGTATTTCAGACCGCTATATAATGCAATACAATTTTATTTAAATAAATTTAACTTTAGGACAATTCCTAAAATTAGTAATAATTTAAGCAGTCTAATTACTTTAGGTAAAGATAGCACGCAAAAATTAGATCAAATAGGTGTTGTGTACGAGTTGAATTGTAATGACTCTACTGTTAGCTATATTGGGGAAACTAAGAGACCTTTGAAAGAACGTTTAAGAGAACATAAAAATTGTTATAATTAAAACTCAGTAGTCTTCAATCATATAAATGACTTATCATGTTTTCAATTGGGACAAAATCAATATCATAGATAGAGAGAGTATTTTTAAAAAAAGACTAATTTCAGAAATTTTGTATATTATGCAAAGGAAAAATACGATAAATCGCAAAAAAGACATAGATAATTTAAATTTATTGTATCGTTAAATATTTTAAAAGTATATTCCCACTGCTCGATTTGTTTTGATTTTGTGTGCGTGCATGTTTGCGCTGAAAAGATTACATATATGTATTAGTGATGATTCATTGGCGAGCGAGACGCCACGCTGTCTTTGTGTAATCTCCTCCCCCGCCCCTTTAACCCTCTCAAAGCATCGAGAGTGTTCCTTCGTTTTCTCGAACCTTCGCGCTCTCCCTCCCTATCCTTCCACCCAGCAAACTTACGCTGGTGACTCTTTTCCGCAGCACACCCCCTTTCCACGCTCTGGACCAACACCGCGATTGTTGGAAGCGTTGTGATACGTGTGGACTCACCCTCCTTTTTTCCATTTTTCCTGCCGCTTTTCCTCTCCCTCAAAACTTTCGTACCTCCCACTGACGTTATATATATAAGCGGGCTTGTGACGCGTGAAAAATCACTCGACAAACGGAAGCAGAGATACGCGGTAACGCTGCTCGAATTCTGTGCTAAGCTCCTTCAGTGGCTGCTTACAGGTATATTTATGTGTGGATGTATATAGCCTTATGCATAGCGTTTTCGTTTGAATGTTGTGTATGTGGGTCTGAGGAAAAAAGTTTGTTACTTGTTTTTGATACTTACATTTTATGTTTGTCTCTTTTTGTTAATAAAGCCTGAAGAGGTCCACACATCAGTGGACGAAACGTCGCAGACGTAAAACAACTGCTTTTTCATTTGGCCTCCTAAGATCGATTTAATTCAAGTAATATTTATTAAAAATGAGAGGCGAGGGAAACCACAATCTATAAATATTTATTCCATATAAATTTAAAATTTTTTTTATAGAAATATATTTGGAAACGTTGAACATTTTTTACCAAAAAATAGATAATAAAATTATTTTTGCATCGCTTCTGCATCGCTTCTGTGACTTACAGCGATTTTCGGGCTGTTACAGGCATTCGACGATCGATCGATTCCGCGCGAGTGCTTATTCGCATTGCGTCAGGATACGGATTCCTGTACTTGTATCGCCCATATATTTTATAGTGACTTCTCGCTGTTTTCTTTGTCGGCTAAGAAATGCGCGGCTTGTTTGAGCTTGTTGATGTGTACTGTTTTATGGTTTTTCCACGCGCTATTTTGGCATTATGCATAGTTCGATTTATTTCTACTATCTCGTACGGACCCTCATACTCGTCGTCCATTTTTCCTTTTTGCGGCTTCTTCAATAAAAATACCGTTTCGCCCTCGCGGAAGTTCCTCATATTTAGCCTTTGATCGTAATAATGTTTCGATCGATACTTAAATTGGATTAAATTTAGTGCCGTTGTAGTTTGGAGATTGGAAAGGGCGTTTACGCTGGTAGATAAGAAATCGTCGTAAGTCATGTCCTCGTTCGGAGGAAAACTAGACGGGGTCCTAGCCATGGAGCCGAAGACGAGCTGACTCGTGCTCTGCGGTGTTGTACGCGTGCATCGCAAGGGAGACTATTTCGTCCCATACTCGGGTACTGTTGGCGTACTCCTTTAGGTATTCTGTGAGTGTGTGGTGCATGCGCTCGATCCCTTCGTTGGACTAAGGGTGGTACGCGGTGGAGCAGTATTTTTCGATATTGAAAAGTTGTGCGAACTGCTCCATCAAGCGATTTTTAAAGTGCGTACCTTGATCTGAGACTAGAGCCTTCGGCGGGCCCATATAAGCTATGAATTGGTCCTGGAGCGCTCTCGCGACCTCATCCGCAGATGCTGATTGCGTTGGGCAGAGTACGATATATTTCGACAGCCAGTCTTGGACTGTTAGTATGTACTTGTTACCGCGTCTGGTTGTTTTGAGGGGGCCGTAAAAATCGATGGAGATTTTGTCGAAAGGACGGCTTGGGGTGTCAGTGATTATGAGGAACAGCCTGGTCTTGCGTCAAGTTAATTTTTTTCTCTGGCAGTCATCGCATCCTAAAACTACTGCCCTAATCTCTAGCTGCATGTTGCGCCAATAATATTGCAAGGCGATTTTCCTATAGGTCTTAGTCACCGCTCGGTGTCCACCCGCAGTTGATTCATGAAACTCTTTTATTAGGTTGTATCTTACGTCTACTGGTGAGGTGGGCAGGGCACTTAGGAGCATCACAGCCATAATATTCATCCCCTCAAAGTCTTCCTCGAACCTTTCAACAAAGTACGACCACTGTGCTACTGTTAGCATCGCCAAGTCGAGTACTATCACTACGCTCGTCAAGTTGAGCCGTCTTATCCTGTTTCTTATCCTTCTTACGCATGCCTTTATGTTGGCGCATAACGCTTTATCACGTTCGTCTTCCTTTATATACGCTCGCATCACCTGTATTTGCCCTACTCTGCTATTGTATACCTCGCCCAGATCCTTGTTGTCGATTTCTACCTCTCTGTGATTTATGTATCCACGTTCAAATACGGCGTTTATTGTCTCTGAGCTCTCTGGGCTCAGTTCGCTCACTAGTAGGACTATAAGGTTCTCTATGTAGTGGAATGGGTGAGCTTGAACCTTTTTTACTTTCTGTAGGGGTGGGGACTCGTCTTCCGATTCGACAGCCCAGGGTGGCTTTTCTCTAGGTGGTCGAGCTTGCGCTACCACGTATCGTCTTAAGACTTGCCTATATGTTTCGTTGCGACGATTCCTCGTCTTGTCGTCGCTTGACGAGCTTTCGCTCTCTGACGTGCTCAGGCGGCCCGTTGCTACCCCCTGCGCTCTCTGTCGCTCGGTTCGCTTCGCGGCTTTTCGCGCCTTCCTCGCACGTCAGAGCTTTCGTCGGGCCGGTTTGTGCGCGTGGCTGAATCGTTCGCCTTGTTCTCTCGCGGGGACCTTTCTCCGCTCGGCGGGTTGAGATTTTCGGGGCTGTCAGGGGGCAAGTCGTCCATACTAGCTTGGCCCTCATCTTCCCCCATCGGGGTGAAGAGGTTCCCAACCAGGTGTAGATGGATGAACGGTTGGTCCGGCGTTGGCTCGTAGTGCGCGTATAGGTATTCTCCTTTCCTTTTGCCGGACAATGCCATATGCACGCATACGTTCCTCTTGTACTCTTCCATGAATATAAATAGTACGTCTCCATCCCCGTACTCGCTTTGTGATTCAAGTATACGCATGACGCCGGGACCGTCCAAGCAAGCCGCCACGTTCATAGATTGCAGTAGCTCTCTGCGTAACTCTGACGGCGAGCATCGGAAGTTGCACAGTTTTATTAGCGAATCGAATAAGCAGTTGCCTGGTGGGTTCGATAACGGGGACTTTAGTCGTACTAGCTTCTTGTGGGGCTCAGCGCACTTGTCGCTTCCTGAGTGCGTGACGTGGAAGCCTAGTCCGGGGTCGTAAATCAATGGGAGGTCAGGTGGAGGCTGCTCCGATTGATTAATTGAGTGTTGGTCCCGATTTGCGCTTGGGGTTTGGGTGCCTATGCCTTCGTCGGTGTTATTTGTATTTATGTTGGTAGGCTGCCCTTTGCGTTGGTGGCTGGTTTGAGTATCAGGGTCGGTTTCTTGCTGCATCGGCGTATCGCCGCTCCATTGTGCCTCGCATGAGGTGTTCATGCTACTCTCGCTCCGTGTAGTTTCGCTGCTACCTTGCCCTGGCGAGCTTGCGGGGGTTGTGTCCTTTTCGGCTATGGTTTCCAACGTTTTTGGAGGTCCTTGGTCTTCAATACTAGATTTTGATAATGACATCGCCACCTTTGAGTTCTCTTGCGCGAGCTGCTCGTCCATGTCGTCCTCAATACCGGCCGCTAGTCTATAATATCGCTGGTACGCCTCGCGGTCCTTTCGAGTCGTAATATGGCTCGGTGCAGTCCATGGACTGGGGGGAGGAGTGTCTGTGGGGGACGTTGGTCGTAAGAAGATGGGTCCTTTCGCCTTGCCTACTAGTTGGTTATCACCAAGCTTGAGGTCCACACTAGCTTGGAATGTGCCACTGATCTTCCCCGCGACCGGGGTGGGAGCTTGCGAGTTTTGTGGAGCTTGCGCTTCGGGAGAGGCTACAGGGGGGTAGGTGTATTTGAGTTTTGTATCGGTTCGATACGCCTATTGAGGATCGAGTCAGGGTTTTCTGTCTCTATATGCTCATGCAGTTTTATACGCGCCCCTGACCCTTTTTTGACGATCGTAATTAGCTCGTCCTCTTCGGAGCTACTTTCGCTGCCCTTTGGCAGGTCTTTATTCATCTGTGGTTCGATATGGGTACCGACGGGTGAGCTAGTGGCATTTATTTTTGCTCTAAAGTATTTAGATTTATTTTTGCGCGGTCTATAGCCTACTTCCCCGTCGCTCTGAGCGCAGGCAACGATTGTGATGTGCTGGCGCGCTTTTACGTTTATACGATACTCCAATTCTCTGCGCCTCTGCCTCTTTGATTTTCGTTTGGGTACTCGCATCTTGCGTGGGGTTGAGCTATCTCTCACCGATATTTGATCGCTGTCCGACGTCGCAGTTTGAAGACATGAGCCGGCGGGGCATCCTCGTTCAGTTTTCCGTTTTTCTCCTGCTCATCGGCCAGTCGGTACAACTGTTCTCTAGGCAGTTCGGGGTTTACCTCTCCTTCTTTTAATACAGGGTTGCGAGAGAGGACATCTGCGTTATTCGATTTGCCGGCCCGGTGTATGATATCGAAATTGCAGCCCCTGAGCTTGGCCTTCAAGCGATTTAAACAAATTTCCGGCTTGTCGTTGTTTTGCAAGAAACGCAGAGGCTCGTGATCCGTTACGACTAAGAATTTTCGACCGAATAAGTATGGTCTGAACTGCTCTACCGCAAACACGACGGCTAGCAGTTCTTTGTCGTATGCGGAGTATCTTAATGCACTGCCTTTTAATGTTCGCGACGCGTACTCACAGGGCCTATCCATGCTAACTATCCCCTGGCTTAGTATTGCTCCTATGGCGTAATCGAATGCGTCTGTACTGACAATAAAGGGCTCCTTCATGCCTGGGGCTGCTAGCACGGGTTCTGTTAGGAGCGCGTCCCTTAATCGCTCAAACGCTTTCTGCTGTTCCTCGCCCCAGTGGAATTTTTCATTTTTTCTAAGCATGCGGTTTAGGGGTTCGGCGTGTTTGGCGCAGTTTTTAATAAATCGCCGAGTAGTTAATTAAGCTTATGAACTGGCGTACCTTGTGTACTGTCTTTGGCACCGGGTAGTGGCATATTGCTACCACCTTCTCGGGGTTTGGCTTGATTTCCCCATTGCCGACTATGTGACCGAGCACCAGCGCTTCGCGTTTTAAGAACTGGCATTTCTTCGGCTCCAGCGTGAGGTTTGCTTCAGCTAGTTTGGACGCTAACCGTCTAAACTTTACACCGTGCTCTTCGATGGTTACTGCATGTACCATGACGTCGTCCATATACACCTCCACTTCGGTGCCTTGGAGTCCGGCTAGGGCCAGATTCATTGCGTGTAAGAATGTATTGGACGAGTCCATGCACCCCATGGGCATCCTCGTGTATTCGTAGTGCTCGTACGGACCTAAAAATGCTGTTTTCTCCGCGTCGCGCTCGTCGATCACTATTTGGAAGAAGCCCTGCTTCAAATCGACGACCGTTATATATCGCGCGCCTGCTAGTCGGTCTAGTATATCGGTCTGAAACGGTATGGGATTTTGGGCACGATCCAAATGTTTGATCGATATGGTGAGCGAGACGATTTGATATAGCCCTGCTTCAGCATTTTCTCAATCTCTATTTGCATTTGATCGCGCAACGCTGGCGGATATCTGTATCTCTTGGCGCGCACCGGCTTATCCGAGGTAGTAATAATGCGGTGTTTTATTAAATGCGTCGCTGGCAGGGGCTCGTCGTCTAAGCCGAATATATATGGGTGTTCACGCACCAGTTTTATCACATGCGCCTTTTCCTCAGAAGAGCAATGTGATAAATCGATGTCCTTTAATATTCTCGCTATTCTTTCTTTCTTGTTTGAACTTTTATCTCTCAGCGATCTAATGTAAGCCTTGGCATTTTCGGCGTCTTATCCCGTGTTTAATATGCCCTCGCACTTGATAAAATCTACAACCGGCACCAGTATCGTCCTTGGCGATTCACTAATATTTAGGCACTCGGCGTATACTTCCCCATCATTATTCGTGGCTATAAAATTGCCAAAAAATAGGCCTTTTCCTAGGTTTTGCAGCGGTACCTAACCGGCCTTTAAATTATTACTCGGAGCATCCTTTATGCGTGCAATTATCACCTGTCTTACGCGGGGAGGTATCGTCACTGTTTCCGCTTCCTGGAGATGGATTCGCTTCTCACCTAGTATGACCTCGTCGTGCGCGGCATTTATCAGGCCGTTATAGAACTCGAGCATATACTAAGCCGTCGGCTGTAATGGGAAAATTATCCGGGACAATATGCAAAATGAAGGGCATATTTTCTAGCATGATCGCTACCTTTCCTAAGGTCTGACAGGTTCCCACAGTGACTCCTCCTATCTGCAGGATTTCACTTTCATCGGTTTTTATGTGGCCGGCTAATGCGCTTTTCTTTATTATCGATATATCGGCTCTGGTGTCTACAAAAAATGACGCTCGCAAATTTCGCAAGCCATCGCTGCTGGCCTTCACTATGGGGGGTTTGCGTCCGGTGCTGGCGAAGTTAATCGTCGCGGTGCGGGGCGCGGGCAGTTCATCTATGTTGGCATTTTAGCTTAGTTCCTGCTCGCCGCTTGAGGAGCAGCGCGAGCAGGTGTCGAGTTTAAATTTCTATTTTTTTTTTCATCGTAGCGGGTGCGGGAATCATAGCGTCTCGTCCCTTGGAGAGAAATCGCGCCTCTTGTCCCGTGGTGGGGACTCACGTCTTTTGTCTCTTGAAGGGGATTCTTGTCGCCTATCTCTTGGAGGGGACACGCTTCTTTGTCTGTAGTTTTCGCGGTAGTTGCAATTTCTACCTCCTCTCCAAGGTCTCCAATTACGCTGGTACCGATTCCTCCTTCCGAACCTGTCTCGCCATGAATCATCGCGACGTGGGCTATACCTCCTATTTCCGTCGCTCCACTCGCGTTTGCCCTCGCACTCACGGCTCCGGTATCGTCGCC
>JAPYZE010002337.1:0-27680 GCA_030522805.1 Leptomastidea abnormis
TATTTTTCGTAATAAGTGCGAGAAGCAGATATTTTTCAATAACTGTGAAAGTTGTCGCCCGAGCTTAGCGAGTTATAAGTATCAAAAGAATTTCACGCTTGTCGCTAAGTTCCATTCAAAAAACGTGTGCTTTACATCCGGAATACGCACTTAAAAAGACTGTTTTTTCGCATTCCTCTTCGAAAAAACATTTTTGTGCGTAAAAATCGGTTTTACGCACGTTCTGTGAATAATGCTCATGGAAAAACCGAGCTTTAAGAGCGTTATATAAAAAAATATTGTTTGATACTTGCACGAGAAATAGATTTCTGACTTGTCAGGACATTTCGCTCGAACAAAAACTTCACACTAAGGTAACAATTTAATTTCTCGCACTTGTAGCGAAAAATACTATTTTCTAGATTTTTAAGGACATCAGATAAAGTACGTATAATATATGTGATATTTTGAATTAATGTGCTCGCTTTATCGTTCATTTTAAATAAGTTGTAATATATTTTTCTCCGCACTTTTAGTAATTTTTGGTATAAGTGTTAAATTGTATTATATAAAAATAAAAAGAAAAGAGAAATGATACGCAGATCACTCAAAACATATTTGTGCTGAAACATGCAAAATATGCAAAATTCGTAGAATAAATTTGCTTGTTTCGAGCGTGTGGTTATTATATAGATAAAAAACACAGCCTACTTACTTTTTATAAAGATATGTACAAAAAATATATTTTTGTAAAATTCTGCATAAAGAGAATCGTTGTGTGACTTTGGCGGAGGAGAAAAAATATTCTTGACCCTTAAATAAACATATAGCATAAATTTGTAAAAATTTCATAACGCATATTTATTAATCAATCAATAATCTTCCAAATACCAGTTTCCCGTTTAAATTTAATGGCACTAAACGCATTGTAAAGTATGAAATCATTAGATTTTTGAAATTGATCATCACATCAACCAAAATCGAGAGTGATGTCATCTTTATAAGTAATGACTGTTCTTCTTCTTGCTTATGAAGTAATGACTGTTGCTGCAAAACTTGCGAATCGCGCGCCAACCGAGCCGTGGGCCCGTGCCCGTGGGTGCTGAAACGCAGCTAATTGGTCTATATAATGATTGATCAGCGGCGGCCTGCTGATTGGTGCGCAAGTTGAACTTTAGCGCGTGTCATGCGCATCAGGAATTTAGATCAGGATTCAGGACATACTAAAATGTATGGTAGCATTATTTTTAGTTAGCAAATATCCGTGAAAATAATTAAATATAGGTATAAAGCGATTGTTTTTTTCTTTTATACAGTATTGGTGAAATCTAATCATTAGTAATTATTTTTTGCATAAAAAAAATTCAAAAAAAATTTTTATTAAAAAGAAAAAGAGTTTCCAGTGATAAGATTTATAATCCATTTTTTTTCATAGTGTGCTCCCGTGTATAGCCATTGCTTAGTGCGTCAGTGTCCATCTTAGCCCGATCTTTTGCACGCGGTCACACGAACAGAATTTTTCTTAGAAGAATCAATAAGGAAGCTAAAGCTGCTAGGTGTAAGTACATATATGTACCTATCTATACGCAAAAAAGCGAAAAGGGAAAGCACCGTTTCTCTTGGTTCTTGTGTTCCGCTTTTTGTCGTACTTTATTTGTTCGCGCTCTTGTTTTCTCTTCTCTCTCTCTATCTTTCTCACTCTTTATCTGTTTCAAAGCACACACAGCGCTGAACGTAGTAGGTAGCATCAGTGATCAGACCATCAGACTCAGACTATCAGAAACAGAATCAGACTTTGAGTTATACTTTGACTCGTTTCAAATAAAGAGAGAAAAAGAGCGCGACAACAACGGACGGAGGCCACGATAGGAGGGACGAGACGACAAGCAAGAAAGTAAACGAAGAGGAATCTACTGCGAGCGCGCGCGTGGCGAGAAAGAGAAGCTAACTCACGCACGCTACACAGACGGAAGGGGAGGACAGATAGCTTAGCTAAAGCTATAGCTGACGAAGAGAGCTGCGCGCAGCCAAAGGTTCGCTCGCGCTCGCTCGTCACCACTGCTAGAGGAAGGTCTACCCCCCGGGCTCACCTGGAACGCACATCCGTATACGTGCATGTTCCCGAGAGCTGAAACCAGTAGTAGCAATACCTACATATAATAGGCGCTGATTAGCAGTGGTGGCCAGGCCAGCGTTAATGCAGCAGCAGCAGCTTTCATGACGCCGAGCATAGGAGTAGCAGCAGCAGCAGCAGCGCGGCCATCGCGAATCTCACAGCAGCAGCCAGCAGCTATCATTATAGTATAGAGTATATAATAGCAGGGCACCCTCCGACATAAGATTATAGAGAAGTATAGTGTGTGTGTGCGGTAAACACATCAGTCTCTCGAGCGCCGCGAGTATTTACCAAGACACCGGCATTGATGGTAATGCATGCGAGGAAACCACAAAGGATCAACGATGGGTAGGCTGATTAACTTTTTTCTCTTTTATTTAAGATTTTTCATTTTTTCAATCGTAATACGCACGGTCGATGCCCACCCCCTTCGTACCCTTGCTTACGAGTCTCGTCCATCGGGTACCTTCTCCTCTCCTTACCCCACTTCCCCCCCCCCTTCCCCACTCTTCTACCACACTTGAGTTCCAGTAACCATCTTCTTCTCCCCCGCACCCTGGTTTTCCCATCGGAAAAAGACGCCTGGTGAAGTCGCCATCAACTGAAACTGACCATGTTCTTAAAAACTTAGTTTTTTTCCATATTTTCGCGACTGCTATCCAGCCCGTCGTGGGCGTATACGAGTATGAGAGCACGTATGATCGTGTGTATGTGTGTGTGTGTGTGTGTGTGTGTGTGTGTGAGCAGTAACTAGTAGACTATCAGTAATAATGAACTAACTATTAAGCTACTCTCTGTACTACACACACACACGTTAATGATCGCCGTGCGTAATCTTTAAATACTACCTGTCGTGCTTTATTTCCCTTTTGCTCACCTAGACTCAAAAAGATTTTTCTTTCTGATTTCAGGTACTTCGAAAAGCATCAGGCCCATCCCTACCAGGTAATTATGCATCTGAGGCTAAGTTTGTTAAAAGCAAGAGCTTCTCTTTTTGTGCACTATAAAATAATATGTCCCAGTAGTTATTTTATCTTGATTATTCTTAGAAGTGCGACATGTTTTTTTAAGCAGGGTGTTTGCACAGCATACATTTGATATTGTATAAGTTCAGTTTTATGCTTCTATGTCGATTGTCTCTATCTTTATCGAAACTATTGATTTTACAAAGCTCTATAGACATCAGACATATGTATAATACTTTAAACTTTTAATTTTTGGTCTCAAGGGTTTGTTTAATAAAATATTTTCTAATTGATAACATAAATTAAAATTATTTCAATATAAATAATTTTATCAAGTTAAGGCATGATTAGTTGTGTAGATTTAATTGACTTGATTAAATGTAAGTATCAATTGTAATTGTATTGGATTTATTGTCAGTTTAGTTTTAAATAGTCTTAGATTTATATTAACAAGTAGATAAAAGTAAAGTTATAACATTTTTTTTTACATTTTTTGATTTTAAAATGTATTGATCCTTTAAACCAATCTTCCATAAAATTTTTTGTTAAATAAATCAACAAGTAAAGCTTGAAAATTTACATTTTGCAATGAGTATACCGCTGGTGTAAGTAAACACTCAAGTAATATTGTAGTAACGTATCTGTGCCAACTCCATTGCCTGCTACTTAATAGTAAATTTATTATTTTTTCTTTCATATTTCTTTTTATAGTAAGTATACAAATTTTAAAATTTGACTGAGAGTAAAAATATTTCATAGAATAATCAATGTCAAAGTATAGTATTTATTTTTATTTTAATGGTGAACATCAATATAAACACTAAAAATTATTAATTCTATTCCTGATCAAACTGTACGGGTACTGTAAACAATATAGCTGACAATTAAGTAGCTTTTACGACGAAATGAAAACAAAAACGAAAAATATATAAGAGAGGGAGGGAGGTTCTAAGCATTGCATACTGAGTAGAGCCGCGTTGAAAACTGCGAGAGTCATGCAATATTCTAGGACATAAAAATGGGAAAAAGCGGATAAAAAAAGGCTCGGTGCGCTCATCGATCTCTGTTTTTTAGGTTATGAGCCACCAAAGTCGCGAACATATTACACATTTCACATACATCTATATATATATATATATATATATACAGAGAGAGAGAGAGAGACGATAGAGAGAAAGAAGAAAGACTCGCTCACACTCTTTCTCTCTTTCTCGCTCTCTATATAGATCTTGCGCCTCTTTGCAAAGATGGAGCCGATTTATCGCCTACTGTAGGACAGCCGTGGCTGCAGGCAAGGGTCGCGCGCGCTGTACGGTCGAGGAATTAATTAGCAAACAATTAAGTAGGTTCGGGCAATTCGCAGCAAGAGCAACAGAAGCGCGGAGCTGCTATTTAAACGAGAATATTTATTATATTACACACATATATATATAAATAAATATAGTTGGTGATGCAGCTCTTGCAGTAGGCACGCCGACGGTATAGCAGGCGCCTGACAGTCGCGGCTTCCCCGCAACTTTTGTATATATCAAAAAATCAACCGCAGCATCAGCTGCAGCAAGTTCTAGTATCTGTAGCAGCAACAGCAGCAGCCTACTAACTCAGCTCCCATTATTTTTTTTGTTCTCGTTCTGTTTCCGTTTTTCACGGCGCAACCCACGCACCTGCACGCAAACTCGTCGCTATACCTACTTGTATACATCATCTCGGTCGTCTCGCTCGTTTGCTCGCTCTCTGTCTCTCTCTCTCTCTCTCTTTCTCTCTCCTAATGCTTCCCCGGTCACCAAAAAAATACATGCTCCTGTCGTTCCCGTGTCCTCGACGTCGTCGGCACCGATAAACCCAGAAGCGAGACGCAGCTTCGTCGTCGTTATCGTCGTCGGCGGCAGTGCTCCTCTCCTCGTCGGCTCGGCTCCAGCGCAAGCCGGAGCATCAGCAGCAGCAGCAGTTTCTTGCTGGCAAGGGTTTAGACGAGTCTTCTGGGCGGCGTCGCCGGGAACGGAGCAGTGGTGGAGGCGGCGGGGGTTCTGCTCCTCGGCGGAGAGAAGGCGCAGGAGGAGGAGGAGGAGGTGATGGTGGTGGAGGTGGAGTAGTAGCAGGCAGCAACGGCGAGCGCAGACGACGGCGCCGGCATAGGTCCTCCTCGTCCGGTGGTCGCTCGCGCTCCTCCCGTAGGCGCCAGAGCTCCTCCGACGAGGACGAGAATGACGATCTGTCGCGGCAGCAGCAACAACAGCACCATCGCCACCGGCATCGCGAGGACTTGGACGGGCCTGCTGTCGCGTACTACGGCACCTTGAGTGGCCGGGCCGAACAGCAGCAGCAGCAACTGGAGTCTCAGCACCTTCGACGACGCCGACGGTACCGACGCTCCTCCCGATCGTCCTCTACCCGTCGCGGTAAACATAACCTGCTCGACGACGACGACGACGACTTCGACGTTGACGACGACGACGACGACGACGACGACGACGACAACGACGACGACGACTGTGACGAAGACGCCGAGGACGAGGAGGAGGTAGTAGCTGCGGCTGCTGCTACGAGCGCAAGAAAAATCAATAAGCCTTCGTCAGCGGATTATCGGCTCCGAGCTGGTGCTGGAGCTGGGCTCGACGAGGAGGAGGCATCGGACTTAGTTAGCATGTCGTGGAGGCACTGCCAGAGTCGCGTTGCTGCCAAAGACGACGACTACCCTGTCACTCGAGTCCGGACGTTCAAGGACGCGGTTCTCAACAACTTTTTTTCGACTTTTTGTTTGATGCACTTGGCTCTTTGAGGCGGTTCTTTTTCCTTTCTTTTTTTTTTCTTTTTTTATTAATTTTTTTATTTTATTTTTTATTTATTTCCTTCTATTAATCATTGCAATGGTGGAATTTAAACTTTTCAAGATTTTCACATTTTGCAAGATTGTTTGATATAACAATTGAACCCAAATTGGAGAAACAGGTAGATTTTTTTTATAGTCTAGTAGATGTTGCATTGTTGGATTGGTTATTGTAGTGCACTAATTAGTTGTCAATGTGTGTAATAATAATTTTAATTTCAATATTTAATTCATGTCTTTAAGGCTATAATTTTTATATTAAGAGCATTTTCCATTTTCTATTTATTCTTAATATTAATTAATAAACATTCATGGTATATATTATAATAAATAGAGGTTAGAAAATAGAACGCAAAATATCTTTGTAACTTTTATTTCCATTTTTATGTCAATTTTAATTTTTTTGAATATCAACTGTTTCTTCAAAATTAACGGTAACACTGACCTTTGCTTTTCTATATTTACTATACTAAAAATAACATTTTTCAACTTTAAATTTAAAAGAACAGCCTCAAGACCAGTAGCTAAACTATATTTTACTCATGTTTACATTCTTTAATTCCAGAATGCCAAGTACAACAGTTCCAAGGGTGGCTACTCTTCATCAACTACATCGGACAACAGATATGAAGGGCGAATGCGAGATTCCCCTAATGGTAACTCATACAGCCCAGCTGGAGGCTTGGGACTGGGTATGGGAGTGGATAGAGACAGCCCACGCAGCTACTCCACTAAACCTCTGTACAAGAAGGAGAGAGAAAATAGAGACTACAAGTTGTCCTCCTCTAGGGATAAGTATTCCGGTAAATACTTTATATACCTTTACTTATTAGTATCTAATTAATAATAAATTAGATATTTTTATGTTGTTTTGATTAATAGTGGACTAAAAATTTGTCTTATTCTTTATATATATATATATCATATTTTGTTGACTGTAGGCAAGAAAGTTTCACAGATTTTTTCAGGTAAAAAATCCCTTTTCAGATTTCGGGTAAGCTTCTTGCCCAGATACATCTGGAGAACCTTCTTGCCCGGAATCTGAAAAGAAACTCTTTCCAGATTCAGACTCTATAAAGAAACTACTTTGCTCAGAAAAGTGCGGAACTATCTTGCCCAGAATAATCTGGGAAACCTCCTTGCTCGCAGCCAATTTAAGAAAAGTCATGATTTATTAAAATGTGTTAGTTCAGTTTACGTTATGCTTAAATTTTAATTATGATAAATTATTAAGAAGTTACAAAAATCAAATTCATGTCTATTTTTTTAAATATTTTATTATTACAAATTGTTCTTAATTGTGCAAGTTGTTTTTAGTCAAATATTAATTAATTCTTTACAGATTGTACACGATCTCCAAAAGATAAGAGAAGTCGAGAGTCTAGAGACTCTGAGCACAGGACCAATCATGATAGGAGCAGTGGGGAGGTGAGATTTTAATTTTAATGTAATCTTTTAATAGTTTGAAACTAATGAATTATTAAGTGAAAAGTCACAATTCTTCATTGGCAAGAATCGAAAATTATTGTGTTTAAACTGTTATTTTTATATCATTAAGTAATAAATGTAGTGTACAACTATTATCATTTGTTTTATTTTCTATTTATATCATGTATGAATACTGCAAAATCTTTAATTTTTTTTTTTAAAGAAGTTAGACATGCAAATTAACTTTAAAATTATTTTTTGTTTTGTAACAGATATTACATCCAATAAAATTATCCTCCAATTCGTCAAGAGAATCTTCATCTCAAAGAAAACCAACACACAATTCATGCCAGGTAAAAATTGGTTATTATAATGATCTCACAAATCAATTTCTTAAACCTATTTTAAATTCTTGAATGTTAAGGATAAACGTGGAGACGAACGGGGCGCGATGGAGCGAACAGCAAGGTTTGGTGATTGGTCAGAGCATATGAGCTCCTCTGGTAAAAAGTATTATTACAACTGCAAAACTGAAGTGTCTCAATGGGAAAAGCCACGAGAGTGGATAGTACGAACGGAGAGTCGTCAGCGTCAATCCAATGACTATTCATCTTCTAGGTCAAGTAAGTCATTTATAAGCATCATGATTTCTCTCTCCTCTCATTGTTGTAGAGAAAGAATGAAAATAATCGATCTTTAGAGGCAAAAAATTAACAGCAAATGTTAGCTGCGAATCATGGACTTGACAATCGGAAATAGAGACACGCGGAAACTGTAATGCTCGAATTCTGTGCTAAGCTCCTCCGGCGTTTTTGATAGCCTGAAGAGACCCGCACACTAGCCGGTGAAACGTTGCAGTCAACATTTGTTATTAATTTTTTGCCTCTAAAAATCGTCTATTCCCATCCTTTCTCTAAGTAATTTATATTTTTTCACTAGCTCATTAACAGCAATTACTCATTTTGTAACCTTATTGAAAGGATGTTTTTTGAAAGCATTATTTCTTATAAAAATTTATAAAGAATCTGTATTAAACCCATTTTACTATTGGTTTTTTGTATATGAATTATTTTTTTATAGTCTTCAAATTTATACTCACCACTCGATGCGCTTAATCATTTACCTAGGTCATGATAAACATTCCAACTCGCGGTTGAATAGCAGCAGTAGCAGCAGTACGCGGGATGGGAGCAGCAAGTCGTCACGGCAGTCAGACAAGCGAAGCGACTATTGGGGCTCTTCCGTCGGTGCAGGTAGCAGCAGTCGCGACGAAGTTTCTTCATCGTCACGAGATCGGGACCGTTCCGAAAAAGATAGTGGTAGCAGCAGGGATCGCGAGCGCGACCGAGATCGCGACTCCTGCCGTGATGACGCTATTTCGTCTGCATCTCAGAGTCAGCAGGCTGCAGCTGCTGCTGCCCAGCAGGCCTCTGCTCAGGATCGTCAGACTCAGGATATGGATATTTCTCCGGGCGACTCGACGCCAACGTCTGAAACTATTGTTACTTCTACTGCTCACGATTCGATGCCTCAAGGACCCGTACTCTTAGCTACTGGTAGGTGTTTGACACTAATCCTAATTCAAAGTTTACGTAAATTAAACAATATTATATATAATGGCTACGCTAGCACCACACGGCGTTTGCTCCTCAAACTTGCCGTCGTGCCGCTACCGCGCCACTTGATAAATATTTGTGTGTCAAATGAATATCAAATAATTACACGTGCTGCATCACAGCAAGTGTATAAATTAATTTATTATTTTTATTTATAAATTCGTGTTATTCAGAACTGTTTACATACTTGTCGAAAATTTGAATTTTATTCTTTAGCGTTACCTCGATTAACGTCGCACCCAACGTCCGTATCGCAAACACCTGGAAAGCTGGGTTCTCCCACACAACAGCATGGGAACAATGCACCTGGACCACCTGTCTCACTTCAAAATCTTCCGCGACTCTTATCACAAATAACGGGCAAGGAGCAGCCCGATGCGCAAAAAGCTCTTCAAACTATTCAAACAGCTCTTCTTCTGTCACGACAAGTAAATATTCTTACATTTTTCTTAAATTCAAATTTTTTTTCAATGTATAAATTTCTTTTTTAATTTTGTGTATAAAGTTTGTACGTAAAAACTTTTGAATTCGCGTGGAAAGTGTATGTTTTTCATTCACAGATGCGCGTAAAGTATAAAGGCATGTTCATATAGATTCTGGTAGTTTACACACGACCCTTTTATTGGTCTATGAAACAATCAACATCAAATTTTATGTAAATTAAAAATATCGAAAATATTGTTTGTAGTTGTGAGTTTATTTGATACTATACTTGATTATACAGCAAATCGATATTAATACTGTATTTTTTAAATATTTGCGGTAAATTGGAAACTAAAATTTTTCTTCAAATAATTTTTAAACCAATTCATTTTTGTAGGCTTTGTTTGTTTTTTGAATTACTTCCGATTTTGTTTTGGCCTTGTCTACCTTTTTATTTCTCTTTATCACAGAGTTAACTATATTTATTTATATATTTTTTAAAATCATATATGAAAAATGTACCCCGGATTTTATGCACAGGATCTCAAAAAACTATCGTTCGATATCAGGAAGTGCTTTTTCTAGCCCAGCAGAGCGGTAGCGAGCGTACCGCGATTACACTCGTGTGAAAAACGTACACTATACGAAATAATATTAGTTTGCTCTATAAACAACTATTAATGATATGTTAAAATATTTTTTGTAAATGTAAAAGTCAGGGGATAGAACAAGCTGTACAACCGATGTGATGGCTCCTTTAAAAGTGGATACAAGTAGCAACGTAACAGTCGAAGGACCTCCGACACCAACGCATTCTGAAACTCAGGATTGTTTAGATGCTCGAAAACGTAAGTATTTTTTTTATTATTGAATACTATTTTATTATAATTTTTTTTAAATTAATTTTTGATCCATAAAACAGAAAGCTTTTACAGTTTTTATTAAAAATAAGCAAGTACTTATCACAAAGAATAATATGTAATACTCATTATTAAACTGTAAGATGGATTCAGGTCATAACTTTATGACTTATTTTTATTTATTTTTCGATTATCATACTATCACAAATGCCTTCTTACTTAAATTTATTACTAAGCTTAAGTAAATAAACGGGTTGCAGAATGACTGATGCCTAAAATCGAACCCGCGCTTTGCAAAGTACAAAGCGCGCCTTCTATTCATCTAACAATTGGGTTATCTGTCACATCCAAATTTCAATTTTAATATTTAAAACTACAACTAATAACGAAATTATTTTTGTAAAGTGAATAGTCCTGTGGGTGCAAACAGCAGCGTGCAAAACATAAGTTCCCTGCAGAGTATAAGTACTCTGGGCACTTTAGGGAGTTTGGGGAATGGTGGTCTCCAGGCGCTGTCTCGAGTTCAGCCACCTCTCACGCCCTCGCTGACACCTTCGCTAGCCAATCATTATCGGGAAGACCTAACGCAACACGTGCGTGCATTTCCTGCAGATATTCTCGAGAAACAGGTAAAAAAAATTCTGTTGTTAATAAATATTTAGTTTTAACTAATATTTTTAACTAACCCTATTCTAAAGAGTGAAAATTTAACATTTATAATTTTTTTCTTAAATTAAAACTATGTTTGTAATTTTATTATTATTATTTTAAGGCGCAAAAATTAAGCGAAGAAGCACATACTATGGGTAGTTTGCAGTGCACGCGAGTATCTGCGGAGCTGAAAACTGCTCGATCGATAGTAAGGCTGACAGAAATTCAAGCTACGCTGCAGGAACAAAGGTTATAATGATTTTATATAAATTTATTTTAATATTTATAACAATTTCACATAGTAATCCTGTACAATAAAAGGCAGATAGCGCCATATTATTTTCTATACTTTTATTCGAGCTTTTTTATTGGCCGATCTTAAAACGCAGTCATTTGTCTTTTAAAAATTCACTTCTAACCATCTGAGCGCGTAACGCGCTAGTAACTTAAAAAACCGCTGCCAAGTATTTGGCAAAAAGCTTCCTCAAATATAATTTTATTTAATAAAAAATTGTTTTAACTATTGTCAAATGATATTTAATGTTTTTATGATTTATATTAGTATATTATGCACCAAGGGACAGAAGTGGGCCTTATTATCCCGAGAATGAATTTTTATAAATTATTGATTTGATCGTGGAACTTTCACCCTTTAAGATCCTCAATTTAAAATTGACATAACTTGAACAAAAAGTAAAAAAAGGAAATGAAAGCATTTTTTTTTCTCTAAATGATGCACTTTGTCTAAGAAAAAATTATTATTTTTTAATGTATTAAAATCGCAAAAAATGAATTTTCCAAAAACTAAAAATGAAAAAAAAATTTAAGATCGCTAAAATACTATATTACGTACCTAGGGAACAAGAATTAAGAAGGCCTAGATAACCAGGATATACCAGGGAACCTGGTGATCTGAGCCTTCTTAACTTCTTCCCATGGTGCATATACTATTTTCCATCATCTTCCGATCAGGTAGTGCAGTTAAAAATACATCCCTACACGAAAAAAGTGGCTACACGAAAAAAATTTTCCAAAAAAATCATATTTTATGACTTTTTACATCATAAAAAACATTTTTAACCCAATTTAAAAAGAAATTTTTTTTATGATTTCAAAGCTTCCTCTACAAAGTAGCAAAAAAATTTAACTAATTTCAAAGCAATATTATTGTTTTGCACATTTATAAATTAACATAGTCTTTGTTTTTTTGTTTCTTTCAGGATATTGTTCCTTCGTCAACAAATTCAGACACTAGAGGAGCTGAAATCCCAAAATTCCTTTATGTCTGATGATTCTTAGTGTAAGAGACTTTATAAATAATGATAATGATAATGATAATAATTAATTACGAGCTATAATTAATTCATGCAAACAGAAAAAAAATAAAACATACTTATTAATATTCTCATTAATATTGAAATAATTAAGATTGTACCTAAATTATGTCATGAAATAGAAGTGATATACATAGTGAAAAAAAAGATTGGCAAGGCCCAGAGAGGAGAAGCCAAGCGAGTCTTATTATTGATAATTAGTGATTTACCTCCCTGGGTGTTAACACAGGGCCTATTTCAAGCAAATAGAAAAACACTCGTGATGGATGCAGTAAAAAAAAGACAAAGGAAGAACATAACAAGTGAACGCATACGCGCAATTGCGTGAGCGCAACACTCGCACTAAGTGACTAGAGAGAATTTAAGATAAGATAATCAGTCAAAAGGACAGTGAATTCAACCATTATCAGTTTCATTCAAGTTGTAATTTTCAATGATGAATTGTATATTTGGACTTATTCACAATTGTCTTGTATTACTTATGCTGTACGTGTCAATGTTTCATATCTTCAAGCGACAAAGCGGCATTTTAAACTATATAAATCGAATGATTTTGTTGTAAATCTCGGAATAAAATTCATGCCACAAGTTTTAAAAACCTACAGTCCTTTTACTTGAATTATTATCTGCTTCTTCCAATCATCTTCCCGAGATTTTCTTACTTTATATCTACATTGAAAACTTTGTAACAAATTATTGGAGAAAAATCTTATGTTGTAACATGTATGTATATATACGTATTTATATATGTTAATTTTATTCTTTTAATGTTTTGACAAAAAAGAAATCTTGACATGTCACACTATGAACCGATGCTGAAATTTCAAAATTCTTTTGCATTGCACTTTTATAGAAACATTAGTGATTTTGTAAAGGTAATTTATAATATACATGTTTTTGTAAATATATAAGTATATTCTTATTTATTCCATAATTTTAAAATAATTTAACATAAATAATAATTCCTTTATTACATGTTTTATGACTATTTATTATTGATGTGCTCTTACTTTTAGGCAACAAAATATTTAGCCTTTTTTAAAATTTGGATAATAATTGTTATATTATTGTCTAGTGGTATTTTGTATTAGAAAGTCAAAATGTACCACTAAAAGATAAATTAATGTAAAGGTTTGAAATGAAACAAAACAATAGTTCTTTTACCAAAAATCAGCCATCTTAGCCATTATTTTATTACAACGAACAGTTTTTTTTTTACATCATAAAATTACATTATTAGCAGTTTTTTAGGGTATGATCCAAAGAATTTCATCTCTATACTTGTAAGTTTATTTTTACACTATATTACAAAAATGCTGCTTGCGTTGTCAATATAACAACAAGAAACAATATAGGAAGAAAAAAAAAATGAACAGAAAAAATTTACGCGATATAACGCAGAGGACTTGTAAAATTCTTTGGTTCAGACCTCTGTATGCCTTGCTAAAAGTCTTCAAAATTCAAGAAAAAAATAAAGAGTTGATTTAAAAGTAGCGCAACATTGCCTTTATTTTTTTAGTACTTTTATCGTACATACAACGTAGTTAATATAATTATTTGATATAGAGAAAAATATCAAAGATGCCTTGTTCAAAATAACATTTGAGTCGAGCAACGTAAGAAAAAAGAGCACTGAGCATTTTTGTCTATTTTTTAATTTATTTAATTGTTTGCTTAATTTTGTAATTGATTTTAGATTTCTTTTCTAAATTAGGAAAGCAAACAGAATCATAAAAAAATATTTTACTGTGTGTGAAACTTTTATACAATTTATTGCTAACTTAAAAAATTAATTTAAATAATTTAGACGATAAATTTATGAAATTCACAATTAATGCTTTTGTACAAAATAAAGCGAAATAAATCCTCAACTGGTTATGACTTGAGATAGAAAAAAAATAAATAAAAAATAGATTTGAATCAGGTTAAATAAATTTAAAAACTTTAACAATATACAACAAAAAATATTTAATTAACAACAGGTAATAGAAAAAAATGGTTTTCTGAACAATGATTCAAATATAGAAATGGCTGTTGTCACTGCTCGCCTACATTGCTTCGTTACGTACCAAAAAAAAAATCTTTCGATCGAATTAGCTGCTTTATACGAACATTGTGCTATACGGTAATATCGTCTTTTCACGCACGCATTGGCCATTGGTTCACTGCAATGAAACTTCTCAATCAAAATTTCATTTGCTGATTTTTCTCTTGTAATTTCTACTTTTGCATTTCACACACGCATCTTGCATTCACGCGCTATTATATTATACATAAAAAGAAGAAGAAAAAGAAAAATAATAGGTAGTAGGTACGCAATGTAGTCTCTCGTTTGTATACGAAGTTAAGAATTGTAATGTGTATCGAAAAATCAGCCAAGGGATCTCGTCGTCACGGTGAACATTCTCTCTTGCTTCGTTTGCTCATTTTTAACGTTGTTTCATATCGCGCATATACACATACATAATATGTCGTTTTATTTTAATTATTATTAAATTACAGTCGGTCAGTCATTGGAATTGGTAATCGTAACACTATATCTCGCTGCCCCCCCTCTCTCTCTCTCTTTCTTCGTTTCAATTTTTTTATTTTCTATCTAATATTTAAATTGTTATAAGGTGATTTGGGTAGCTATCTTTTGTTTAATTCATATCCAGAATCCGACGGTTCATTTATTAGCAAAAGATCAATTAAAGTGGATTAAGGAGATTCTATAAGGCCTCAAATAATATAATCTATCTGATTTTCTTCTATTTTTATAAATTTTTGCTTCTTTTGCACTGGTCAATTACTACCTTTTTTATGATGCGTATAAAAATTTTGATATTTTATTTTTATGTATTTCTCTTTTACGTTTGCTTTAAAATTGTTACAGATTAAAGATTAACAAGGTGCATCTACAAAATGGGCTTTTTCCATTTTGGTATAATAAATTTCAAATTTATTTTGATAGAGTATTTATGTGTTAAGGCAACGTGATAAATTCATACTAGAGTGATATAAGAAATAATTTTAAATACATGTAAGCCAACTGGTACAACAGTGGTTAATAGTGAAATTATTTCATGAAAATCTTTATCTAAACATAAAAGATACTGGCGTGAAAATAAAGTATTCGTGTAATCAAAAAAAAAAAAAAAAGAAATTGACTATTAATTGATGTAATTGCTATTCTTAAATAGTTGTGGGTGGCAACGTGTTTGTCAATAATTTACGCTTTTCAAGTAGCCTTTTGAGAAAATAAGATTATTAACATTAAATCGTATTGGTAGGTATAGAAAGCTATCAATTGAGACATTTAATTAATAAAACTAAAACTTTGACGTTTATTAACGCTGAGTAGATAAGTTTAAAATAAGTTGCAGTTTAATACGCGTTAAAAATTTTATTATAAATTATGTAGCAATTATTTAATAGTATTTTCACGAATTCATGTGTAAGCAAATAGTGACTATTAATATTAAATAAATGTGATTCAAAGTAAAGTAAGTAAACTGTAAATTGCCATTACCTTTAGCATGAAAAAAGAAAAATAATATTTTTAAATTTTATAAAAAGCCTCCGTTTTTCTTGTATCACTCATGATTATTTATCATTTTATAAGTATTTACTTTAATAAATACATCATAGAAAAAATGTTACAAAAACAATCACCCAACATTCACGTTTAGGTATAGTTTTAAGGCCAAATAATTGAGCATATAGCTTTTTTTTTGTTCTTTTTTTTTCTTTAATAATCATCAACTGGCATTGAATATTCTGTTTCAGAGATATTGTCTGCCTGCTGTCGGCAGTTATTTTATATCATTATTTATTTAATTGAAGAGATGAGACCCACAGCCAAGATGTAGAGAATGTTCACAGTAGTTTTCTATAATGTATATTCGTACACCTGTAGATTTTTATAATATATATTCTTACAACTCTGTTTTACTTTTATTTTACAAGTATGCATTTTTGTTCAATACATATAGTGAGCAGAGTATCATTAACTTTTTTTTAAAGATTTCTTACATTATCACTTCTTTTAATAATTATGTTTTTTCTTTTTTTTTCTACTCATATAAAATAAAGATTATTCTAATATAAAGCTCGACGGGTTACATTATTAAAAATTATGCGAAACAAGAGCCTACTAATATTTTAATTTCTTAATTCAAAACAGCAACGTTTTTTTATCATTTATTATTAAATTCATTTAATGAAGGCAAATTCTTTCACAAAACTCTTGGTTCTGCACATTTTTAATAAATATTTTCAAATTTTATCTTTTAAAAATTGAATTTTGAAAAATTGTAACTCTGCAATTGAAGAATTAATTTCAATAAATTATAGATTATTATATTAAAAACTTCTTTTTGATTATAAAAATTTTACAATCACAAAAGGGATGAATAAGCTTTTACAAGACAAGTTGTCTTACAAGATATATTTTTTAAATCAAAAATATTAACTTGGAAGCCGTACATGAAAAAAATATTTAATTAAACGACTTATTAACGATTCATAATCGTAAAAGTTTGAAGCAAACTTGATTTTTAATCATTTACGTTACTTTTTTTAATGTGCTAAATTTTATTATTGAATATATAATTTAAAGTATATTCTTAATTCAAAATAAAATAAAAAAGAATTTAAAACATAAAAAAAAACAAGATCGAATTTTCAAAAATATTTTATTCATTATTAACCGAAATTCGTTGATATACTGGTGTTAAAAATAATTGATGAAAGCTCTGACTGTTAATGATAATCAACTCTTTACGTATTTTCACTAAGTTCTTTAATTACGCCTTGTCTCAAGTTGCGGTCATTTTTTTTCCTGCAATGTATCTACTAAAGTCAATTCGAGTAATTATGCTGAGAGTACAATGGCATGCTCTTAGCAATTTTATAATAATTAACATTATATTGTGAGCGCGAATTCGTTTGATAAATTCATACGAACAACAACGATACACATTAACAAAGTCGCAAGTCAAAGAATTCCCGTCACGTAAATCTTAAAGGTTGAGTCTACTTTAACCCTTGTAGATTGTTGCTGTCAATTTTATTTTTTCTTAACTCTTTCAAAGCCTACTGTGAAATAAATAATGCACTAGATTTCTTATTTATTTTACAGCAAAAAATACATAGTAACAATGTAATTGTCAGGACGTAAGCATTAGCAAGCAAAATTTTTTCTTTCATTTGGAATTTTCTGTTATATAGGAAGACTTTGAAAATAGGAGAATAACACCCATTACTTTTATTTTAAATGAATTTCAGATCCATTTTAATTTAACCTTCTTTTAAAATTTACTCAAGACACTTAAAGAAATTAATAGCCAAGAATTAAAAAAATAATTAAATTTAGTTAAGTTTAAAGCTACGAGTTAAAATAAGAACAAAAATCGACAATGATTGTTTAAGGACTCAACACTTTTCTTTCAATAATCTGTTTTTTTTTTCTTTTCTATGAATATGTGCATGTAATTGTACGCGCGCTTATAAAAAGAATATACGGCTAAATATTAGCCGTGTATCGTCAACATTGCCATTGCACGGTAGCACTCTACTTTTCGTCCTTTCTGGGACTTCTAAAAAATTAGTGTGCGCTCGTATTATACAATTAGTCGCATTTTGTATGAAATATATCGGTTAACAAAGAGAAGAAAGCACGGCATTCGATATTTTTTGTAATACAGATTTATTTGATAACCAAAAGTAGGAAACTGTACATTCTTTTTAGAAGTCCCACTAAAACTATTAATAAGTCGCTAAGTAATCATATTGGCAATCTCTTATTTCTTTCCATATTTCATATCATAATCATTACCCATTCCATAGACAATAAAACACTTAGCGCTAGATATCTTATTAATATTCATAATATATATAATATACATGCGTAAGTAACATATATAAACCTAATATAACAAAATGGCATTCAGCTACTTTATTACAAGTTTATTTATCATTCTGCGCATCGCGGTTGTAAAAAAAATATACAATTTCGATTACATACAGTGGAAATATTTCTGTAAACGTGGCTTTGTACTCGTCCGAATGCCATTTTTTTCCTACCTTCGCGTAATCATTATTACTTCTCACTTCATTATATTACAATGTTTCAACGTTGGCGAGTACTACGATATCAACGCCGTTCGTAGGACTGACCAACGGTATCCTATCTAAAATATGTTAGAACTTTTTATTTAATGTATTCACTTTAAAGAAGACTAAATATAATTGAGCTGAATCTTTGCTAACAAATTAATGTAATCGCAATTAACATCATGCGGAAGCTCATTGAAAAAAGATCCTAAACATTTTAAAAAATTTATTTAAAGTACGCGTATAATATTTACTTTCGAAGAATCATAAAAAAGAAATTTTAATATAAAAAGCTCAAGACTATAAACCTTTTTTCACGAGCTTAGGCGAGACGTTGTTACAGCTCATTTTGCTTTCTTTATTATATTTTCTTGATTTTTTCCTTGTTCAAACTAAAAACGCAGAAAGTCACTGCGATCACAGATTAGTCGTAGTGAAGCATTGAGAAAAGAAAAAAACTAAGATAACTGCGCTTAATTAGCAAGCGACTAACGGTGTATCAGTTCTTCAACTTCAAACTCAGTGCTAAGTCAGGAACGTCGACGCGGATCTCAGGATCAATTGAAAATACTTACCTGAGAGCAGATACTAAATTCATTTTTTTAAATCTTCGGTCCAGCCTTTCAAGCATTGCTCTGTCATTAATCTGTTCTCATTTTCTCATGTTTAGTGTATAATGTGATCAATTAAATAATTTACATGTAATACAAATTTCCCCTGATCACGCACGAAAGTTCGTCTGCATAGAGAACACGTATGGTTTGCACTTCTTTCTCAAGCACAACTTGCACATAAAACAAACTATTTATACAAGAAAAAAGATTCTGAATTTTAATTTCACCACACTGGCACGTTGTCTTGCATTTTATGTCTTAATGCGAACGATGCACACTGTATTTTGACTTCACTTTTCACGATATAAAGATATATCTATGTCTATTGTCTAGGCATTCTTCTGACTGCTTTTTTAATCTTCCTTCCTGATGCAGCTGCAGGTGGAGCACTGTAAAGAAAAAAAAATTGATTATTAATATCAACAAAAAATGTTTGAAAGCTCAATCTTGGCCTTGAAGCCTTCTAAATTTTATATACTAATTTAAAACTTCAATTAAACCAGATCGATCTACAATAAATTTGCTGTCTCTTACAGATGCAAAGTAGACGCAGTACAACAATAATAAAATACAAAGAGAAACGAATTGAGAATGTGAAATTATACACATAGAATTATAGTAGAGTTTGATAGTGTATCAAAAGAGTTTTCATGATGCTCCAACAAATAAACTCAAGTGTTTTACTAATTTTATCAATTTAAAAAAAATAAGTTTATTATGGTCAAGATTAGAGTAACTATCGTTTGTGATTAAACAAAAATGACTGAAAAATTATAAATAATTTACTTACTTAAATGCAGAGGGTGCACTGCCAGCTGTGAAGTTGAAGGAAGGCGTAACATTAGGATCGAAAGTGGGTGGTGCACTTGAATTGCTAGAAGTATTGAAATTAAAGCCACCAGTCGATGGTGCCGAGGACTATAAAAAATTTACAAACATTTTTAAAGTTAAATTTTGAATAATAAATATTTAAGAAATGATAGCATACAGCATAATACTCACACTTCCAAAACTAAAATTGTTGGGAACACTAGTGTTTCCAAAGTTAAAACCCCCAGTCGCTGGCGCGGAGTTGGCCGCTCCGGCTCCAAAAGCAGGTAGTTGAGTTGCGCTTGATTGGGTACTGGGCGCGTTGAACATTGGAGTTGTTGCACTTGCTGCGGGTTGACCAAAAGCATTAGTTGCATTAGCTGCAGCTTCTGGTTTTGGAGAATTAAAGGTGAAATTTGGTATGGCCGCAGGAGTGGCGCTGAAGCTGGATGATCCACCAAAGCCATTGCCTATTTGGCTACTACTACCACTTGATGCACCAAACGAGAAAATATTTTTCTGTTCATTTCCGCTACTGGCGACTGTGTTCGAGCCTGTATTAAAATTGAAACCACTTGCGGCTGGAGTTGCTGTTTGTGATGATTGTCCAAAAGCAAATAAGCCTGATAAAACAAAAAAACAAAATGTTATTAAAATGAAAAAACATTACATTAAAATTTTCTATAAATTATACCTGGAGCAGCTGCTGGCGTACTTTCAGCTGATTTTGTTGGGCCAAAAATACTAGGCGTTGTATTATTTCCAAAACTCTGTGACGCGCTACTTCCAAAAACACTTGACCCTGATCCAAACGGCGAGGTTGCGGTGTTAGAACCAGTTGCAGCTGTAGGTGCTCCAAAGATCGAAGTTCCGGCTGGTAAAGTTTTGTTATCAGTCGACGTAGCAAAGGCTGATATTTTTGCACTGGGCTCACCAAAAACAGACGTAGTCTTATTTTCTGGAGCTCCAAAAATTACGGGCTTATTTTCAGTTGATCCCGTGATTGGCGATGAAGTTGGTGTTGAGTTAATGTTGCCAAAAAGAGACGGAGTCGACTGATTTCTAAAATTCATCCAAAAGAAGAGCAAATTAGAACAATTCAATAGGTGGAGGCAAAAAATGAGCCTGTTGATTTTAATAACTCTATAACATTATCTTTGTTAACTTACGTCTGTCTGAAAGTTGGGCTTGCAGCTGGCGTGGTGGAGCTTCCAAACGTCAAAACCGGCGCTTTATTTTCAGTTTGCTGTTGTGGCGTTATTGTTACCGTTGGGGCAGGTGTTGATTCTGCTGACTTGCCAAACGAGAAGACGGGCTTTGGTGCGCCAATCGTGCCAAAAGCCGGCAACGAGGAGGTAGTGGTTGGTGTTGATGTTTCGTTAGACTTTGTCGTGCCAAAGGCAAAAATCGACGGGCTGGCTGAGCTTGTGTTAAATGAAAAGCCCGATGAGGCTGTAGTTTTGGCTGGCTCTGACACTTTTAAGTCTTTTTTCTCTAACTCTGATGTTGCAGGCTTCTCTTGAGTTTCCTCGACTTTTGATTGGAAGGTGAAGGTGGGTTTTGGTGAACCAAACATAAAACTGCTAGTGTCCGGGGTTTCACTTGTGAGCTTTGGTTTGCCATCAACAGCTGTATTTAATACAAAAAGTTAATTATGTTAATTAGCACAAGTACTTAATATTTGCAGTTATTCGCAGTAATCCTTATAGATTAGCAATGAATAAAAAAAATCACAAATATAATTTCATAATCAAAAGTATTTTGCAACGTTTAATTTTGTTACATAAATATTTTACCTTTGTTAGTTATTACTGAAGCTCCAAATGAAAATCCAGTTGAAGTTGCAGGTTTAGGCTCGTCTTTTTTTTCTTCTTTCTTTTCATCGCTAGCAGCTGACGGACCTCCAAACACAAAACCTGCACTTGGTAATTTACTATCGGTTATTTTTACTGGAGCTCCAAATGAAAATGTAGCTGTAGAAGCAGTCGATTTTTCTTCTCCATCCTTCGTTTCCACGGGTTTAGAACCGAACTGAAAGGTAGCAGCTTCCGCCACAGACTCACTGCTCGGTTTAAATGCAAAACCACCAGTTGGCACCTTTGCAACATCTTTATCATTGCCAGTAGTCTCGGACTGCTTGTCTTTATTGTTGACTGTGCTTGGAACGCCAAAGCTGAAATTCGCAGTTGCCGGTGTTTGCAAGCTATTTCCAAAATTAACACCATTTGTCTTGGGTACTGTGGCTATATTAGATTTTGTTGGTTCCTCGCTAGCTTTATCGATACCAAATTTAAAACTCGATGCATTCGCAGGCATATCGATCTTGAATTGCAGTTTCGGTGTTGCTGTCTGAGGTGCAAATTTGTTATTTCCTGGTTTAGAAGTTTCACAGGCGATGCATTTGGTTGCATCTGGCTTGTTAGACAGCATACAGCTATCGCACGACCACGAGCCTTCAGGTTTTTTGAATTTGTCCCCGAAGCCGCTAGCTGTCGTTCCAAACGACGGTATTGTTGTGATTGTCTCATTGTTGGCGATTTTATTTATACCCGGTTTCGGAGTTTCGCAAGCCACACACTTAACAGCCTCAGGTTTGTTCTGAATCATACAAGTATCGCATGTCCAGGAACCTTCAGGTTTTTTGAATTTATCTCCAAAGCCTGATGTTGTTACTGTTGTCACAGAGGACGTACTTTCAATTGTAAGTTTAGGGCTTGTACTAATGGAGCCGGGTTTCGCAGTGTTGCAGCATGGACAAGTAGTAACGGTATCGATGTTGCGCACCATACAGCAGGGGCACTCCCAAGAACTTTTGACCGGTTTAAATGCATTTAGAGGCGCCGCTGGAGTTAAAATGGGTGTTAAATTTGTTGATGGTTTACTGGCATTGCTGTTGATAGAAATCGATGTTTCTGACTTTGATTTTTCAAAAGGAGAACTGGCTGCCATAGAATTGAATGGAGACAATTTAATGGAGTCAGTTTTTCCAAAAACGCTCGTACTGGGACTTAAAGTACTGCCAATAATCATTGTGCTAGTTTTAGAAAATTTATTATCCTCTTGAGATGGCTTTTCGAAATCTATTTAATGATTGTAATAAAACATTTTATTATTTATTCTTTTCAGTAATAAAAAAAAATATATAACATTTATAAATTATCGATATTAATTACCGTCATCAAGACAAATAACGTCATCATCATCCGAGACATCACACTTTGGACTTTTGCAAGCTACACAATTGGTTATTTTGCTGCTATTTTTGATTAAGCATTCATTGCACTCCCAAACTTCAGATGAATCCGTGACGGTATCAATCGACTTCTTTGCAAAGAAATCCATTACACTACCATACTTGAGTTCACTTGTAACTTTTAGTCCTGAAGATTCCTCCTCCATTTTTGTACTAGTCTCTTTTGGTTTCAAAGTGATTGATGGCTCTTTCCACATAAAGTTAGGGAAGGAGGAAGTAAGAGAATTGTTTGAACTAATGCTTAAAGTTTTCGAAAGCTCTCCAGATTCACTTAATGTGGATGGCGCCTTGTTAGGCGAGATGGGCTTGCTAAATGTGAAGTAGTTGATTGATTCTAGATTTTTGGTCTCACTCATTAGTTTGATCGGACTGGCGAATTTGAAGGAGTCGTCTTTGTTAGATGTGAGTTTTTGTGAAGGCTCTTGCAGAGTCGGTTTCGTGTTTTGAGGCAAAGAGATATCAAAACGAGGTAGACTGGATATCGGCAAAGGCATTGATGGGAGATTAACAGCCTCAACAGTCTCCTCTTCTTCGAGATTTGTTTTTTTTTTAGCTTTCAATTGATTACTGCGTTTTGGTTCGGGATCACTTTCCGTTCTAATAAAAATAAATAATTCAATTAAATAAATTGTATTTGAAACTCACTTTAAAACAAGTGAAATGCATAACTATTGTAATTCGAAATTCTTACCGTATATGATAGCTTTGAGGAGCAGCAGACGTACTTGCAGTAATACGCGCACTCATGATCTTTCTGGCATTCATTGTGGTTGCTTGTAGTTTTTGCCGTCTGCGCATCCGTAATAGGTCCGGTACTGTAGGCACCACAAGCTCGCGATTCAAATGCCGAAGACCAATGCGTGATGAATCATCCTCGCGCTGTCTCTTACGACCAAGATGAGACGATGAAGCAGATAGAATGCTACTATTACTGCTACTACTACCTCCCATAACATCACGCACCGGAATTTTTCTCGCATCTGTAAGTGGCGATGAAAATTGCTCTATCGTTTCAAGAATACGCCGAGCCGTAGTGCTCATTCCCGTGAGATCAACATTTGATGTTTCATTAGATGATGGATTTACTTCGACACTTGTGCGTGGCGGAGGCCTCAGCTAAAGAAAATTTTCATATTTTTATATTAAATAATAAATTAAAAAGTTAAATGATTGTTTTAATTTTTTAATATACCTGTGATGGTTCAGATAAAACGCTATTACTTCTGTAAATACTTGCTGCATTTGCACCACCAAACATTGTGTTTCCTCTGTAAAAGGGTGAAGACAATGAAGATGACCTCTCTAATGATGAACTGTTTACAAGGGCAGGATTAAAACTGGGACGCCTGCTAGCTAAAGTTTCTCTATTGGTAGCATCCAATAAAAGTGATCTTGGCGATTGCAAAAAATTTGCTAAAATAATAATAAATTATTGCGTTAATATAATGCTACTATGATAAAAATAAAAACAATCTTGTTTGTTTTTTTATGTATGGCTTGCAATATGCATTATTTAAAAGGTGATGTAATTTGTTATTTTATGAAGATAACAAAAATTAAAAATGTTTATTCGATATGAAATATGTATTAATGCTACAGATAAGGAAATACTTACTAAAGCTAAACTTATCATCTGTGTATCTTCTTTTACCAAAAGGTGAATTATAATTTAAATTTGATGGTGCATCTTGCCTGTTCGTTTGTGGAATCAAAGAACTACAACCACTTGTACTTTCACTGGACTCAGAATTATCATCAGTACCATTTGTTGTGCCATTATTTTGTTCAGACATTAACATGTTCAATGCTGATCTAGATTCAGGTATTTTTGTGTTCATAGAAAAAGCTGGTGTTGATGACACAAAACGAGGAAATTTATTATTTGATCCACTTGCTGCTGGCTCTAAAAAATCTTGTGTCTGTAAATCACATAGAAAAATTCAATAATCATATACACATTTATTAATAAAAAATAAAATTTGAAGTACTATCTTTTATAAAAAAAAAAAAAAAAATAGTTTAAAAAACTCACAATTTCATTATAATTTGAAAAGTGTTCTTTAGAAGTTTCACTTTCTCCAGGTGCTTTCCTTTCCCTTGGTTTTATTGCAAATGTGCCAGGAGGATGTGTCACGTCCATGCGTATGCGAGCGCGCTTTAGAGGTGGTTGAGACTGTTTATCTTCATCATTTTCAAATTCTGAATTTCTTGTTTCTGTACTTTGCAACCCCTCCTCATCTTGTGAACTATTGAACCACTTGCTAATCCAAGAATTTTGTGGTATCAAATCTGATACTTTTGTTGCAACTTTTCTGACAAAAGACTAAAACAGCATACAAAATTATCATTAATTTATAAATTAATTGTTTGGCTGTAATATGCAAATGTTTTTTATTATTTAATAAAATTATGTTTAATGAAACTTTATAGTAATTATTTATAATACATATGCAATTTGGTAATAACTTTAAAAAGTAAATTCTTGATTTGAAAAAAGAAAAACTAATTTTAATAAGTAAGGGTAGAATTTTTTAATACTTATTACAAATTTATTAAATAATTATTAATACTTTAAGAGTAAAATTTTTAATGTTTAATAATATTTTTTCAAGTTATATCTTTTAAAAACTAATTTTATAATGTAATTAAATAATTGTGCAGAAGATCAACAGGTATTTTTAGTATTAGATGATAATTAAAATGATTTCTCAATAGATGCTTTACTAAACTTTAGCTTATTTATTTCTTAAAGGTCTTAAAAGAACTTCTATGAAATTGCTTTATAATTTTATAAAGTTAATCACATCAATTTATCTACTATTGTCTAAATGCAAACAATATATCTTTAGCTAACTTTTTTTGATACTACAATCAATGCTACATTTATACCTATACATGTGCATAAGCCTTGCACATTAAATTTACAATAGCTAACTTGGAAGTTGGAACTCCTACTGTTGCAACATACACTTGCATATGTCCATTTACATGTAACGCACACACGTGGAGCTAAGGAAGGGTGGACAGGGGAAAGGGGAGACATGTATGACTGTATTGGCATATAGTGAACCAATATTTGTACACATACATAGAGACACGCCAAGAGCTGGGAGCGGGAAACTCCACGGCTCCACTGCTCCCAACGGGTCAAGAGCACAGCACAAAAGAAGGAGCTTGGAGCTCTTCGCCAAGGCTACATGTTACCGCGCACCCGTAGCATATAATGTGTTTAATGCGTTCTCCCTCTCGCTCATTCGCGCTCTCACCACGAGGCTCGAGTGAGGTTATCTAAGTCAGCGAGCTTGGCGTGTGGATGATGCTTCACGTAAACGTCTATTCCCAAGATCCTGAACTCGAGCTCGAGCAGCAGGTGTGGCTGTACTGAGCTACATAAGTTTATGCTTTTAACCGTTTAGTAATAATAAGCGAACGAGCGATCAAGGAAGCAAGCGAATGAAATAGCAAAAGGGGAGTGGAGAGAAAAGGCGGGAGAAGAAATCCTGGTCTGCTGATGCTGCTGCTGCTCATAATGATAAGGGGGTAAAGTATGTATGTACATCAGGCGTGTTGTTGTGGGTGAATTAACACGTTTGGGTTGAACGGGCTGCTGTACATATACTCACGTTATTGGCGTCGTAAGGCTTGGACCTGGCGGTAGGACGCCTTGGTCCCGTGGCCGTCCCCGAGGAGGAGGAGGAGGAAGAAGAGCCCGACGATGTAGACGGGGTGGCGGAGAGGCTGCCAGACTCGTCGGCGGCGCCATCGCTGCCGAACTTGCCTTTGGCCATAGCCTGCAGCGGCTGGAGACTATTGCTGCTGCTATTGCTGTTAAGCGGTCGGGGCAGCACCGCGGCTATTGCACGCGGACTGTCCGATCGCACGGTGGCCAAAGGTTGTATGCCGAGCCTCTTCGCGCGCGCGTCCCCGTGACCGAGTTGTCGTCGTCGTCGTCGTCGTCGACGAATTAGGCGCCGTCGTAACTGCGGCGCTCAGGTTAAGCGTGTTTGCAGTACGTCGTCGTTGTCGTCGTCATGCCAGGAAAAAGAGGCAATAACACAGGGAGCACTGGGTTAACCTCAGCACTAGCAGTAGCAGTAGTAGCAGCAGAGTAGCGAGCCGTGCAGACGCCGCGCGGCGCCGGTTGCCTTCTCCTCCTTTCTCTGCAGTGCGGTTATTGGCTCTAGATGGTACTCCAACGACGGGGTCAACTTGGGGGCGGTCGAAGTACACTCCTCCTGCAGGTCGGCGGTGGCTACTGCTGGGCTGCTACTGCTGCACACATACGCGCACCTGTATACACATACACATCATGTAGTAGGTACACATATACACACGCGCGCACAGCTTCGTTCTCTCGTCGTCGTCTCGTGGCCTGTCGTCAGAATCGTATTGCGTGTTCCAGGCTATATATGTATATTTCGACGGCTCTAGGTGCGCTCGATCGGTCGGGTGTATGTACGCACTATGTAAAACGATTACGGTGATGTACTTAGATATTACTTAGGTGCACTGTTCTCGTGGTCGCGGCCGTCGCGGGTCGCGGGTATAGAATGTAGAGTGCGGGTGTCTGCCGATGGCGCGCTCGCAGCAGCTCGCCCTCGACGTCAATGAGAGAGAGAAAGAGAGAACCTTTAAAAGGAATATGGCGGTCGGCGGTCGCTGTGTTGCACGCGGTGAGTTATGCGCACGCGCACGCACGCGCGTGGTG
>JAPYZE010002338.1:6739-52676 GCA_030522805.1 Leptomastidea abnormis
AGAGAGAGAGAGAGAGAGAGAGAGAACAGAGAAGTTGGAATTATCACACGTCTCTTTCTCCCTCCCTAACTCAATCTGCCTTCCATCTAGCTTGTTAATAAAGCTTGCAAGCTCGCGAGTCAAGTAATAACGACAACATACATACATACATACGTACATACATACATACATACATACATACATACATACATATGAACACACGTGAAATTTCTCGTTCAACGGATTCCATTAACTCGTCATTTTCTAATAAATTTTCCAGTCCAATATCCAGCGTCAAGTTTAATGAATCGACCAAGTCGATATAATCATTGATTCTCCGAATCAACTTTTCACTCTCTCTTTCTCGTGATAAAAGATATAAATATATTATGTATTTCATACCACTCAATTACACACATACATATATATTGAATAGTACCTACGCTTAATGATTTTCCAATACTCATCCAAATCATCACATATATAAATTGTACCAAGAGCGGAAAACCACAGTGGATATAATATATTCGTGTCTTTTATTTTCGTGTACGCGCGTTCTCGGTATGGAATAATCGAGTGAGGCGTGAAAAACAAGTTAACTCTTCATAAATGCAAATTATCCGCAAGTCTCGGAAGTCTCCCAAAGGCTCTTTCTCCCTGCATGAACCAAATGAAATAGTGCGAAATGGCCACCGTCGTAGTCGACGACGGGCCGACGTATTCTAATTCGCGTAGGTCGGACTACTGTCAAGCCCCAACGGTCAGTCTCCCCCCCCCCTGCTCTTTCTCGCTTTATCGAAAAGTAATACGAAGGATTCCGGGCCACTTGCTTTGTTTCGTTGGGAGCCTGGCTATATATGTATAGGTATAGAAAGGACTGGAGAAGAAGGCGGAGACGCTGACCCGCGGCTCTTAATGGAATTGGAAGGTCGAGGAGTGCCAATAACCGGCGCTAGGCTTGTCGGCGGCGTTTAATTGCTTTGGTATTTCATCGCGACGGGTGGACCAAGGAACAAGGGAGGTAGGAGGACTGGACGTCGTCGTCGCAGAGAAGAAGGAGATCGGGGAAAGAGTTTCCAAGCAAGTTTCTATACGTCGCGCACTACGGGACTTTTGGCTTTGCCAATCGAATTTTCGTTAATTCAGACGTTTCGCGTGCTTTTTGTTATTTCACGTTTTATAAGAGTCACGTTAAATTTGCAACTTCATTTTTTACGTCCTCCTACCTTTGATTTTCATTGATAATTTGTAACATTTTATGTATATTATATCAACGAAAATTTAAAACTTGACATAAAAATTAATTTCTTAAATCTTACTATTTCTTAAGAGAAAATGGTGTATTAGAACATGAATAAGGAAAGACGAAAAATAAGAGGCTGAAGGGGAGCTAGTAGGTATATACACTTGCCTTTTCTCTTCTTCATAAGCTATTATCTAGCAGCCCTTACAACAGCGCCTCGACATCCACTTGGGGTTATGGAGGGTTGAACCCATGAAGCGAACATCACGAAATATAGAGAAAGAGGGATAACCCGCTGCTCATTTCATTATAGGCGCTGTTAATTATACCGGTGCGTTATATAGAGGCGTGTTGGCTGAAACGAAGACGCGTGAGCTCACGCATTTTCCTATATCTAGAGCATATAGGTACATACCATGCTTGCTTGGTTTATCAAAAAGGGAGCAGTAGGAATAAATGGCGATGATTTGTTTCGTAACGTTCGAAGGGATTGGGATTACGCATTTAATGGCTTATTCTCGAAGCTTTGGATTTTTTTATCTAATGTATTATATTTGACAAATATTTGAGTTTGAAAAGCATCATTGTTGAATTTTATGATTTTAAATAATTTCAAAGGGTATTTTAATTTGGGTACTAATACGTAAAGATGTACGTATAAAATTTTAAGGATATAGTTATCATTATAAAATATTGATAAATTATTAAGAAAAAAAATTCAATTTTTTGATTTTAAACTTTTATTAGATATAATGTAATTCTAGTAATTTATATAAAAGATGAAGGAAAAGTTATATTATAGGGAGACAGTAAACCGGTTAATTCTTATACAGCAGTTCATTACAAAAGGTCAAGCTTGACGGTCCAGCGGCAGAGCGTGGCAACCAGTATTTTAGCTGTCGTTTCGTGAGAACAAGTATAACTCTGTCAAGGATGCTATACTCATCTCCGTTCCCACGTAAAATTCTTGTACTTCCATTCTGATTTCTGCTTCTTAACGAATGCATACACGTTTACATATGTTTCGGAAACCAGTTTTATCTTGAAAAATACATCTGTTATTCTAGTTATTATTTGAATTGTACCGTACTATCTATACCTATTGAGACACATTTACCTATTACACTATTTAAAGTATTTTACAAGTATCATATCATATAATTCATCTTTATTTAATGATTCATTAGTATTTATAAATTTTTTTTTTTTAAATTATGTAATAATGTTTGTAAGCATGCGACCAACACTCATTTTAATTTTAATTTTATTTGGAGATTTTTCATTTTCTTGATCAACGCATAACATGATATCGCAGTTGTTGGAATTTCCTGGAAATTAAGTGAGCATTAAATATCGAACAATATTGCTTAACTCTAAGTATACTTACTGCTATTTTTGCAAGTATTAAAAAATAGAACAAATTGATTGATTTCTTTTCGAAATCTTTTGTTAATCATTTTTTGTCTATTCAGCGTTCCATTTGGATAAAGCTGTAGAAAAAAGTACATTGAATTAGAGTTTGCCATTACAAAAAGTAAATGAATAAATCTAACAAAATTATAATTTGCTAACTTACAGCGTTATTCGCTTCTATCCAACAGGCTAATGAACAACCGTACTCGTGTGCACTTAAGCCGGTACGAGCTATTGGCGTAACAACTATAATAAATAATAAATGAGATATTCTATGTTTTTAATTTTAATGCAAAATGAAAAAAAAAATAATGATAAAATTACCTCTGTCAATTCCGACACTTTGCATACAATCGATAAATTCTGGAGATGCAACAAATTCCTTATCTCTTCCAACAGTTGTTGAAGTCTATATAAAAAGTGATAAACAATATCAATAATTTAATTAAAATTAAAATATAAATAATTTTTGTATAATGCAATATAAAAAATAATACTGTACTGTGTATATTTGAATGAGACAGACAACTAAAAAAACAATGACTGAATTCATAATTAAGAGATGCTTGTTATCTACTTAGATCACAATTCCAGAAAAGTAACTTGAACTTCACTCTTATATACACAAAAAATAAGGTTTTGATAACGTAATCATTCGTGATGTTTTTTATTAAATTTATATAAAATTGTTACTCACCCCATGTAAAAAAATATGGCATAGATTATGCATGATTTTAACCTAGTAATTTTTACATAGATTATGTCAGGAAATGAGTGAACATAATCTATGCATAATATGCAAAGACTATGCAAAATTTGTAAGTGGGCCCCTAAAAATTTATAAATAACAGATTGCTACATTTACAGACGTTGTGCCTACATTATTATTATTATTATTCCGAATTTATTCCTACATTATTATTCCGAATTTAGCTAGAAATTAAATATTTGTTTTTTTTTCACATTTTTTGTAGATGAAAAATTATTAATTATTACTTGAAAAATAAGATGAATTTGACCCACATTACAGAGGGTTTATTTTGTGCCTTGCTCAAATTCATATTTTTTTTTAATGCAGAGAAATAGTTTGTGGCAGATGCATTTCTATCCAATACTGGGCTAAATGTATTGAAATTCTAAAATCTACTAATTTCTGTTTGTCAGCTAATTATTCGATTTCCAAATAAATAAATCCAAAACGAAGGCCTTATGTATTACGGTAAAAGCGGTTTAAATATTTGTAAAAATCATTTAAATTTGTAAAAGTTTATTAACCAATATGTAATCACATTGAATAGTTGAAATGTTGAATATAAATTAATTTTTCTTGTTAGTTGTATTCAAAATAGTAAGAAATGTGTCTATAATCCACGATTACTTTACTTTCCTATAAAAATTAAAAGTGAGGTATATTTTTACTTTTAAAGAAAGTGAAAAAAAAGAGAATGTTTCTGCAAAGTAAGTACTAAATTTTTTTTATTTAAAAAAATAAAATTTATATGACAACTTTTAAAATATAAAAAAATATGTACAAAATTTATAACTATATTAATGAGAGTCAAATGTTTCTGAAATGAATGTTATAATAGATCATATTTGTATAACGTTTTTGTATGCGGGAACGTGTATGCTGCTTTGAACAAATGTAACCTTAATATGGAAAATACTATGCTTGCAAACAATACAAAAAATGATCAATAAATTTTTAAAAAATGAAAAAGTATTAATTTTACTTAATAATTGTTATTCTTATTTTAATTTTAAAAATTTATAAAAATTTATAAAAATTTAAAAATATATATTTATCTTTTAAGAAGTGCATATTTTATTATAAATTATACTTTTAAACAATAGTAAAATAAATGAGATAATTAAGATAAGGAAAAATATTATAAATTTATAAAAGCAAAAGTGTTCAAAAACATGTATTTTAAAAACACAATAAGTGTTAGCATTAAATATGGCAACATCAATTGAATTTAACGATTTTGAAATAAATGAATGTTACGGTGTAATTTAAGATTTACAAAAGAATTTATCTTTATCGATCTTATTTAATTTATTGTCTATCAAAAAAATAACTATTCTTTTGAACATCTCAAATATGCATCGTTAAATATAGCATGGAAAATAACAAAGGATTGTAAAATAACATTAAACAAATTTTTATTGTTGTTTAATCAAACTTTATTGTTGAATATATTCTTACAATATGTTTATGAATAAAATGTATGATATATATCTCAATGGATTTATTACTTGTTTTGGATTTTCTTCTTTCTTTCAACTTCACCTAAAATTTTAAATTATATTAAAAATTAATCATAGGATACTTGATAATATAAAATGTATTTTTTAATTTATACTTGGAAAAAACGGAGGAAGCTCAATCCTCCCATAGCGATACGGTAGCTTAAAGCTTCCAAGAAGTGGGAGTCTTTTCTTACCAAGCTGGAAGTTTTATAATACCAAAATTAAAGTAACTTTTTGTTCTCAATTTGGTAGGAAAAAGTTCCCAAAATTAAAATTTTAATGATTTATAAACCATAAAATTTGGGTTTACACCATACACTTAAATTGAGCTTTTTTAATTTCCAATTAATAATAGTATTTAGTAATAAAGAAATGCCCTAAACACAATTGAAATGTAAGTCATAGGTAATTTTACATTTCATGTAAAAAGAGAATCTCGCTCACTAAATCTTAAAAGTAGAAGCGTACATCGACAAATATAGTTGTACCATGCCAGGTTCGGCTCAGTACAGAGGTAAACGATAGCAGTAGCACGAGTGCAGCCTCGCGTGCGCTCGAGTTTTCGCATATAAGTTGCATTCCGTATGTTCGTTGGCCATAGCACAGACTCTCTCTCTCTCTCTCTTACTCGCGAGCGCGCGCGCGTGCACCATCGTAAATTGTAAAATCTATCAAGAGCAGCGCGGCCGACATAACTCAAGGGCTTGGGGTGCTCTCGGGTGGCGCAACTCCTCGGGGCCGCGGTAGTAGAAACGCGCATGAGGCATGGGGTGCCCGGACTCGGCACAAATACCCGGCTCCCGACGAGAGTGAGAGAGAGAGAGAGAGAGAGAGAGAGAGAGAGAGAGAGAATGGATTCGCGCTCGGAGCAGTACCACGGCAACATCATCTATCTGGAATAATTTATTGTAGCGCCCTGCAGTAGCGCGTTCTCGAAATTCGGACAAGAACGCGCTCACGGGAAGAGACCGCTGGAAACGAGCTGCCCTGAGTATAGTGGTTGCGAACAGAAGCGAAGCTGGCTTCGTTGCAGTTATACACCATCTGTGCCAGTCTTCTTCCTCTTTATACGTGCGAGAGATGAAATGCCGAAAGCTGCGTGAGCTGCAGCCACCAGCACGATACCACAGAGCTTTTCCATTTTGCAACTTCCTATAGTCTACGTAGAGTTATGCTCTTACGTGGTGCGATCGATAATTTTTTTTTTGTTTTTTAATTAAAATTTTGTGTCTGATTTTTCGTATACTTTTTAATTTTTTGAGATTTATATTGAAAATTTATTCTTCTCGGAATTTAAAGACAAGATTAAAAAATGTATTTGTAACAAAATTTATTAAGAACAACTTTTTGTTATCTTACCAATTTTTTCGTTTTTTAACAAACATTCATTTACTATTCACAATTCATTTTTAATAACTGCTATAGTACAATTTTTTTATGTAAATTTTAAAGTATCATATTTTTTAAGACAATTAAATAAATTAATAATAATTTAAGAATAATTCGGTCATGTAAGGTAAAATAAACAACATATAAATTAATTATATAAATCCAGTTGATGGAAAAATAAACTTCTTACATTCTAATCTTGTGGTAACAAAATATGATGATAAATTATACCGCTCTTCCCAAAATCTAACAAGGATGCATACTTTCAACGCCATCTACTAGAGGGTAGTTGAACCTTCTTGCAGTCTTTTGCTCTCATAAGGGACGGGAATCCTAGTAAAAAAATCTGGTAGATGGCATAACACGCGTTATTCTCTTGTCTTAAATCTCTTAAAACATTCTCTTTTTTTACGTATTTGAATAGACAACTACACTTTCAAAGTTATTTTGTCAAATGTATAAAATCTCAATACATGTCATTAGATTAAAAAAAAATTAAAAATTTTTTTATTTAGTTTAATAAAAAAAAACATTTTTTAATTATTTTTTTAATTCTTAAATTAAGAAAAAAAAAGAATTTTAAAAATCAACATTTGCTAGCTCTTTAGCAGGAAAGACTCAGTGATCTAGCAGGGGTGTGTGTGTGTGTGTGTGTGTGTGTGTGTGTGTGTGTATGTGTGTGTGTGTGTGTGTGTGTTCGCGCGCGTTTGCGGTAAAGAGAAAAACGTTGGAGGGGAAGAGTAGCTTGCCGGGCCAAGAGGGCGCACCTCTCCTGTTGGCGGGCAGATTTTCAAAAAATCCCCGAGGTGCGCGCGCCTCATCTTCATTGATCGTCGTGGTGGCGGTGAACTCCCCAGCTTTCCTCCACGTTGCCCCGAACCATCTCTCTTACTCTCTTCTATGTGTGTGCTTACTACCTCGGTCTCTACATCGGCTGGGCTCGCCGAGATGAGAGTCAGTGACTGCTCTCCCGCTTGCTCCTGTCTTTTGGGGCGGAGCCCAGAAGTTGGCGCTACGACGCGCTTTGCCGCGAAAAAAACTCAAAAATTTAAAACTTGGTAAGTAAAAAAAAGAAAAAAAAAGAAAAATAAAATATGATTAAAAAAAGAAAAAAAATTTAAAAAATTGGTTTTTATTTTTTTTTATATTAAAAAAAAATAAATAAATTTTTTTTTTTTTTTTTAATATTTAGTTTTTATTTCAAATTTTCTTTATTAAAAAAGATGATTTGTACATTTATTTTCTCTTGCATCGGTATCTGTAAAACTATGGGTTGCCTCTAGAACGCTTAGACAACTGATGTCGGAGAAGAATCCGGTTTTTGAGATCAGGTTCTTCCAACCGCTCGGGTACTCAAGTTGTTCGTTTTTTAGCATCAGCATCATTGTTCTTCCGAATGTTCAGATACACCTAGAAGCAATAAAAATCTAGAGAACAATAGAATAAGATATTAAATGAGATGGTGTGGCGACAAAAAGATATAGATGCGCTGTATCTTTAGAGGATTGCTTTTATTAAGGCAAGACCAATTGGGATTTTAAAAATGATCCTTGACCAGCCGGTTTACCACATTATTTTTCAGTCTAGGCTCGAAGCATTGCCCCTATTTTACTTGTGTAGAAGCAAAAACTGTTCCTGGACCAAGCACTTCAATTTGAGGGGGATATACACAGAAAGTCGAAAAGTGAGGGAGATCGTAAGAGGGAGGAGGGGGGGGGGAGGGAGAGTTAACCTAACCTCAAAATTCCAGCATCAATTCTAAAGGACCGCCTGTCTCTCTCTTCCTCTTCCTAGAGCACATTTTATCTAGCCGGTGTGCAATTATAAAGTACCTTGTCCCTCTCGTCCTCTAGCCTTTGCATTTTCTCTCTATCTCGCTTTGGCCTTTATATCGAGAAGCCGAGGTCGTTGTTGTCGGCCGGTAACGACGGGTACCACGTGATCCACCAGGCTACACTCGCTCTTGTTTTTCGCCAGTGGTGGCGGGGGGTTGCACATAGGGCGTCGTCGTAGAATCGAGATAGAAACGTGAGCAGTGGTGGTGGCGGTGGTGGACTCGCGGAGGGTGTTTGGAGCCAGGTGGGGTAAAGAGAGAAAAAGAAAGGAGGGAGCGAGACACTGAGCCGCTACTGGGAATACCGCATGTCCGCGTCGCCATGGCGACCCTTTCGAGAGGGGGTTGGGTTGGCGTTATACTTGAAGGGTTGCCCGGGTGCGTACAGTCCTTGCAAAATCCCGCGAGTTTGGAGTCCAAAAAACTGCTGGCCTGAGAAAAAAAGATGCGCTCTACTTTTGACCGTTGATTTCAAACCCTTATGTACCCTTTTAGATGCACGCGCGTTTGAGGTATAGTTTTCACTTTCGCGAATACGGCCGGTTGTTTGCCTTGCTAAAACGTCTAAGACAATTAATGGCTGGGCTCTTTTGGCGGAGGCTGCCGCTTCTTTTCCATCTCTATCGCGGCGTTTTCCCAACTCAACTGACCTTGTTCTTTTCGTTTTCAGAGACCAAACAACCCCTTGGACCGCCTTTAACCCAACGTTTTTTTTTTCGGTTAAATTTCTCTAATGAGATAAGTGAATTTGCACATTCTCCTTGGCCAGACTAGCTTTAACGAAAGCAAGTGATTAATTAATGAGTTGACTGAGGTTTACTTTTTTCTCATTTCTTGGGATCTTTATTTTTTATTTATTTGTTTTTCTTTTTCTAGTGAATCATTTAAACATGAAAATAAGGTTAATACTTATTGAGGTAATTTTTGTAAAATTATTAGAATACGCATAATTATTCTTATTTATTTTCCCATGTAACTTGTGAAGAAAACTTTAATGTTCATATAAGTACTTTAAACTCAATAGAATTAAAAAGTTTAATAAATTTTTTAAATACAAGTAATTTTTGATGTGACATCTGATCAGCCCATCATCATCAAAGGCGATCAACCTCCTACATTCCAAATATTGTTCAATCGACTGAAATAATGGCTTTGATCTTTTGTAAGTAAAGGTCTATTAAATGTCACTGATGTGTGGTATTAATTTTTTGCTATATCAAGATGGATTTTTTTTTCTTATCTACGTAGATGAGCAAACCTGATAAGTGGTTTTAAAAATATCTATTCTTTCACAGCGTGGAGATCGTAAAAATCAACGATATTACTCTACTAACGTATCGACAATCATCAATAGCGGCTAGTCTAAAAAAATAAGAATATTTTTTAACATTACTTATCCTTTTTTTTTTACTTATGTCAACAAAAATAAATACTTAAAACATTAGTTTAGTAATGGTAATAAAAACAGTCTTAATATGAAATACCACCCGATAAATCAATATATTTTTCGTATACTGAATGAACAATATAATATCAAATAAAAGCATACAAGTCAGTAAATTATATAAAAAAATGTTTCTCCATTTGCACTTAGATACTTCAGGTATTCGTTTTTAGTAGAGAAGCATGCAAAGCGTATTAAAAATTCAAGGTCACTCTATCGATAACTTTTAAATTATTTTTAGAGCTATCAATAGTCATTTCGAGTTCAATTCAAGAGTTGCCTTTTTTTTAATAATAGGTTTTTATATTATAAAGGTCTTCTAAATATTAAGTGTTATATACCTGTAAATAAAGAAATATAAATTTTTAATAAAAAGAAATATTTTTTGTCTTTATCTAAAGCCAAAAATTTTAATTTGTAATTTTAAAAATACAAATGTATTTTTAAACTCTTCAAAACTTTGATTTAATTTCAAATTAATTTCGTAATAAAAAAAAAATGAAATATTTAATCTCAGAAAAATAATACGAGAACGAATCCAACACACATCTGTCTACGTTATTTTTTGCCCATAGGAACAAAAACTGAAGCACAATCAAGCAGCGAAATAAAAAATAAAAAAAAATAAAAAAAAAACCCCATCAGCTTCAAACTGCGCACATCGCAAAATTTTTCACGAGCCTGCACCTGCGTATACGCGTATGCACGTCGTCTACTCTATCCGAAAAACCCGAAAAGCAAAATCTATTTGCGTGGCGGAAAGCGCAAAATCCGTCGCGGGCAAATCCTCTTACGCGGCTCGCGTTTGCAAACAGTCATTAATCATCGGAGTTACCGAGAGAGGAGAGAGAGAGAGTGAGAGAAGGGTGGAGACAGGAAAGAGGAGGGACAAACAACAAGCGCGTGAATCCGCGTTTTCTTCGTATATACGAAACATAGCGCGAGCGATCGGTCACGAGTACGAACATACCTACAAAACTCACTCGCTAGGGTAAGATAGAGAGAGATGCTGCTAAGCTCGTTAGGAATTACACGCAGGGGGTAAAGAGTCAGGACTTGTCGGCGAGGAGAATGCGGACTTGTCGGCACTCAAGCCCGACCGAATTCGCGCTAACGGGCCGAGGCGTAGGTATCGTACGTACGTACGTACGTATATGTATGTACGAGCTGCCGCGAGGGCTTGCTCTAGCCGCAAATCTAATCATGGCCTGCCGCACTCGCGTCCTACATTCGCATCAGGCTGATACAGGCGCGGGCGCGAGCGGGAGAGCGACATATCGGTCCATCGCACGTAGTCTCTCGTCGTTCTCTCCCCTCCTGTCCCTGCTCTTTTTTTTTTCTTTTTTTTTTTTATTCCGGTCGTCGCTTGGCACGTTGTTTTTCCGGCTTTGTCGGGTGCAGAGAGCGCGGTCGCGCTACGAGTAGCCGCTTCTTTTCGCGCGGCTTCGTGGCTGGCCGCGCCTGCGGATTGGCGGCTTGGACACGAGAGAAATAAAGAGAAAGAGAGAGAGAGAGAGAGAGGATGAGAGAGAGATAGTAGGGATATATATTTGCAGAGAAGAGGTAGATGTGCTCTATCGCGCGGAAAAATATTTGCCGCTCCGATGCGCCGCGAAGAGAGATAACGGCTGAATAATAGATTTTCTATGAACTCGAGCGAGACACGCGTGTGAGAGAGAGAGAGAGAGAGAGTGCGATTTTGCATTTGAATGCTTAATGCAACGCTGCTGCCTCGCTGCCTAATGGACATTTAGCTTGCCTTCTTTTAACTATATTCAGCTGAAGATATATTTTCTTTTTTTACTTGAACTAGTGCACGTGAACATTGAATATTTTAAATTAAAGTAATTGAAGAAATAAACTTTCATATGAGCACCAATTTTGCACATTATCCTATTTTCTAAAATAATTATAATTGCTCAATTGTGTCATGATTATTTTTGTCTAAGCATTATTATCCTTTGTTGCTCATTTTGGTCATTGTAGTTCTTTTGTGAGTATGCAATAGTTTTTTTTTTCAAATCTTCAGCCAAGAATTTTTTGGTTTATCCTTATTTAAAAATTTTGTAGCTCTAAAAATTTATCGTAACGGATTATTTTCAACTCCAGTTAATTTAACAAGTTCCCTTGTTTCTTCTAAATAGTCCATTTTTTCGCAAACACTTGATAATCAAGACTTTTATCTGTCATGTATATGTAACTTACATACTTTGCGAAGATTTGGAGGAAAGCTTCGTTCTGCTTTGGATATCGATATGACCAAAGCCTTGCGTAAAGTAACATTTATGAAGGCAGCTTCATTTACGAGTACGATATTTTAATTTACAAGGCTTTTTATTTGGATTATTTGTTACAGAGATTTTGCAAAAGCAATAATATATTTTTTTATTATTATTATTTTTGATGTTTGTTTACCCAATTATGCCTTCGTGCTTTGGTAAAACCATTTAATTTGACGATTTATTTACGCAGATCTGAAGTTTAAACTTCAAAGTGGCCAATTACATTTTGTTTTACGTTCGTAACGCAAACATTTATTGCAATTTTGATAAAAAAAAAGCTACATTCATGAAAATCTTTTAATCCTTCTGCCTACACTAACTTCCTCCGTCCCTTTTACTTTTTCAAATGCCTAACGAAGCTTCTACTTTTTGCATACGCACAAAAGCTAATAAAGCTCAAATTGACGTTACATACCAAAATCTTTTTTTTTTTAATTTGTAAAAAAATTTATTTTTTCAATTTTTTTTTTTTTTTTTAATAAATAAATAAATAAAAACTTTAAAGAGCTTAAATAAAAGTGACAGGTAGAAACGTATAAACGAGGAAGGAGAACGATCGAGAGCCCATCTATATGTGTGTAATGTAGCAGCAGCAGGCAGAAGCAAAAGCAGGAGTAACACAGCAGTGGTTTCGGTCGGAGAAAGAAGGAAGGAAGGATGTATGTATGTATAGAGCTCGAGATAGCCAGAGCTTCATCTAGATGATCATCTCGACGGTGTGACCCCCTCCAGTAGTACTAGCATATATACTCGCGAACCCCTCTCTATTCAAGCATCACGCCACTACGATTACAAAATCGGCTAGGCGAAGGCGGGGTCTAGTTCAGTCGGCTCGAGGCTCTCTCTACGACTATTACTCCTCTCTGCGACTACCCTCCCTCCAACGCTTCGCGTAAGCGCATACTCTCTCTCTCTCTTTCTCTCTCTTTCGTCAAGCCGGCACTAAGCTTTTCGTTTTATTGATTTTTCGCAAAAAGCGCTTGCGCGTGTGCGCTATTACTTATCTATACGCCGAGGCGCGCCTACCCGCCTGCGCTCCTACCGACCGAGAGTAGGAGAGGAGGGAGAGCGGTGAGAGCTAGCCGCTCGGAGTGGGGATGTACCTAACTTTCACGTGTATCCTTTCAAATGTATGTGTCTACATCCGTGTGTGTGCATTTGTGTGTAAGCCAGCCTGTGCTATACGCACTTGGTTCTCGAGAAAGGCGCATTTTCCCCTCTTACCCTGTGGCTTGAACCGGCAAGTTTGTGTGTGTGTGTGTGAAACAGCCGCGAGAGGAGAAGTGTTTGCTTCTCCAATTTTTTGTTTTTTTTATCTACCGACTCTTTATCTCGCGATTATTTATCAAACTTCTTTTTCTTCTTCTTTTTCTTCTTTCTGCGACTTGTTTTTTTTTTATCTTAGCCTTGTTTATTTTTTCTCGTTGTAATTTTTGTGCAATGATCTTCTCTCTTCTAGTCAACATTGTTGTTGCACATTTAATTAAAAATAACCGTCTTTTCTCAAACTTTACAAATTATATCTTATTGTTTTTATACTGATGCATTAATTTTAACATACAATTATTAAACAATTTTTAACGAGGAAAAAAACCACTATTAAAAATAATAATTTGTAAAACAAATATTTTTTTACAATAAAATAAATAAATGAAAAATCATTCCTTATGTATGTTGAAAACAAATCAAATTTTCTCTCTTACCAGCGTAAACACATATTTCATCATTTTGTATGCTATAATAGGCAAATGACTAAAAAGCCCGATTATCCCTATCTAGCGTAAACTAGCCGTCGAACAGGCGTGTATATAGGCACGCACACGTGTTATTAAAAAGCGACACAGCAGTAGCCGAGAGAAAGAGACAGAGAAATCTAGATGAGAGGAAAAGGGTGGTAAGGGGGGGGGTGAGGATGAGGAGGAGGAGGAGGGAGTGAAACAGGTCGCGGATTCCCCATGGAATTATTAGTGTACACCGAAGATGAGCGCACGTGCATATAAAACCGGACAGGGTCGTCGGTAGTAGAAGCAGCAGCAGCAGCATCAGCATCAGCGACGATCGGTCAACATTGCGATTTCCCCATCGAGGTAACATCCTCCTAGTCCTCTTCACCTCCACCTCCTCTCTCTTTCTCTCACCACGGCTTCGTCGTCCAGCCGCACGTATATACATCAGCGTCATGCAAACTCGCGCCCAGGGATGAATGTGTAGAGGAAGAGGAGGAGGAGGAGATAGTTGGTAAGGGAAGAGGGGGTGGGGTGGGGGGAGGCAAGCGCTAAGGGTATGAGAAAAGCTCTCTTTCTCTCTCCCTCTTCTCTACGTCGAAAATGAAGGCTTAGCCGGCGGCGCGACCAACATTCATTATTACTCGTCTCCGGCCGGTTCTATATCTATCTTTCTATTTCCCTCTTCCTCCCGGTCCTCCACGACACTCACACAAGCACATGGACTAGAGAGCAGCAGCAGCAGCATCTAGCTATTTATGTGTTCTCTCACTTCTCAACTCTCTCTCTCTCTCTCTTTCTCTCTATCTCTCATTTTGTCATCGCGCGCTCTGCTAGCTCGTCCGACGGGCTGAGTATAGTCTCTCTCTCTCTCTCTCGGTCATGCATGCATGCATTCACCTCTCCCTTCCCTCCTCCTCTTCCCTCGCAGGCATTTCCTCACCCTCCATCATCGTGTTTCATTCGCTCTCGCGGTTCTCTTTCTCTCTCACTGATATACGCTAGGGCTTATACCTTGTGCACACGCGCTGGTTTTCCGAAATCATCGCGTTGGCTGTCTCGCGCACGCATACACACACACACACACACACACACACACACACACACGCCTGTAGGCTTGCGTGGACGCATGATTCTAATGGAAACACACGGGTTGTATAGCCCCAGCAGCAGTAGCAGCAGCAGTAGAATACAGCAGCAGGACCAGCCAAGTGGAAATTCTCTATCCGGCCTAGCATCATCTCATTCTATCCATCTCTCTTTCTCTTCCACTCTCTCTCTCTCTCTTTCTCTCGATTCCTCTCGCTTCTTCCTCCCGGTAACATGCACACTGGTTCAACTCTGGTCAGTCGGCACTATGCACCCAGGTGGAGAGTGAGAGTGGGAGGGAGAGTACGACAAGCAAGCGAGCGAGCGAGAGGAGTACGTCGGCCGTCGTCATCAATCATCGAATGCCAACAGCAGCGCGCCCGCGCAAAAACCAGCTCTCCCGACTATACATATAATCTCACGAGTGTGTGTGTGTGTGTGTGTGTGTGTCCCCCGCTGCCCTACGACCACCTACGCGCGCCTAGTCAGCGCAGGACGCATCAGTACGCGAGAGGGAGAGAGAGAGAGAGAGAGAGAGAGATGGGTTATGCAGGATAGGCCAGTCGATGACGGTTTTGCATCGCGAGACGCAAGAGAAAAAGAGAGAATGACGCGCGTACACAGCCGCAGCTCGAACGCTCTGATTCTTTGACGAGCGCTCCAGAGGACAGGAGCTGTCTATATAGGAGAAGAGTAGTAACTTAGTAGTCGTACTCACCTGGTCAGCTGATTAATAACGGCTAATGAGGCTGAGATGCGTAATGGGCTAATGTCCTCTCGAGAAGTTTATTTCCTGCTGTCGTTGCGATCCTCGTTAAATATTATTTTATACTGATTTTGCCAAAGTTTTAAGAGAGCTACTGTTACTGCTGCTGCTGCTGTTACTGCCAGCTAGCCAGACGAGAAGAGAATATGCGAGAGAGTGAGATAGGTTGAAGTTGCCGGGTCGCGTAAAAACGCTGAACTGAGTCCGCGGCTCACCGCGGACAGAGGGGCAACGTATGATTGGCAACAATCGGCACTCTGATCGAACGTTTGTTTCAGAACACATATGCGCGTACATATAGCCCGCTCTCCTCCCTCTCCCTCCCCCTCTCTTTCTCTCTCTCTCTCTCTCTCTCTCTCACTCGTAGCACAGCAGCAGCAGTCCGAACGCTACTCCCTCTCTACCTGTCTTGCTTTATCCCAAGCGAGGAAGAGAAAGCAACGGCCCTCTTCCATCACTACGCCACTCGTTCTACCATTCGATCTCTCTTTCTCTTTCTCTCTCTTTTTCAGCTCGAACCGACTTTTTTCCTCTCGTCTCTGTCGTCCACCCATAGCCGAGCTATCGATGCCTCCGTCCCACCCAACCAGCCAGCCAGCCAGCATCTCTCGCTTCCACGGATCCATGATATTCCATTCGTCGAAACGCCAGGCTTCTCTCTCGCTTCGGCCTCGCTCTCTCTTTCATCGCTCTTCTTCTATATTCTCTCTTGCTGGTTGTTCGTTCGATCGACTCTCTATATACAAAGCATCTACCTTCTCTCCCTCTCTCACACACAACCACGTACGCTGTTTGCTACACACTATTTTTATATCTAGCCTCCGGCTTATATAGCTGCGTCGCTCTCTCACACCATCCACCCATTGACTTTTTTTTCTTTTTTATTGCTTTGCTTTTTCGAATTTTTTCCCCTACCTCCTTTTTCCATGACTAACCCCTCCTTCATCCCTCCTCCTCCTCCACCCCCATCCCACTTTTCGTTATATGTGTTCTCTTCTCTCGATACGAATGTACGAACTCGATATTTTATATATTGCACGAGGTCGGCATCCGATATATCCGAATATGCGTATACATGCGTGCCTCCTCTATTCGTATGTGTATACACGTGTTATATGGCCTTGGTGTTTGTATATATATATACCCAGAGAGAATGGGACACCTGAGCCACGAGAGCTATAATACCACCATGGCTACTCTCTATCTCTCTCTTCCTCTCTCTTTTTGTGTATAGCAGTGTTCTGTACTTTGATGACGAGAGATGACTGTTATGATTTTCGTTCGAGGATTACATTTTGTAAAAGTTTGGAATATACAGGATGCATCCTAAAAAATTGCATTTTTAGTAATGTCAGAATGATCATCATAAAAACTTTTTACTTTTTTGTCTTATTATTTAAAATTTGTGACGATTAAATTTACTGTAACTTTTTTACAGCTAATGTATAACTGGTCCAAAATTAAAATTTATTTTTGCTTATTTAAAAATAGATTGCTATTTCGATATCAATTCATTATTTGCAAATATTTATTAATCTTCTTACCAGTTAAATCACTAAATATAGAATTAGTGAATAGAATAATATTGGAACAGATGCCGTTTATAATAAAAGCAGATATAAATCTAAAATCAAGTCAAAATTGTCTGGCGCTATAAGTAGTATGATTCGATTTTAGTCAGACATCAGCTAAAAACTGCATCAAGCTTTGTAAATTCTTATTTATAATAAATATGTTTTGATCTTGTTAGACAAAAAACACAAAAAAAGAAAAACGCAAGCAAGACATTAATTAAATGAAGCAAGGCTCGCTTAAGTAAACATTAACGTGAAAAAGGCAGTCAACATCCATAGAGAGACTCGATAAGTTCGGTGGATGTTCGACGAACAGTTATTTTGTCTATGCCTTCAAGCCCAGTGGCCCAAACATTTGGCCGGAAATAATTTTCCCACGTGTCTCTTCTCTTTGTATAGCACAGCTAGAGCTATTCCTGTAGGCTGCACTTGCAATTGCAAATGTACGTACATATATACGCGCTCATCGCGTCCTCTTTCCGTGACGTGCACGGCCGGACAGGATGGCTAGATGAGCAGGTGAGGGGTGGGAGGGAATGAAGAGAAGAACCACGTGGGGGGTTGGAAGGGGGAAGGAGGGAGTGAGGTGAAAGCTGGAAACGAGAGACAGGTGAAGGGAAAGGGGGGGTGGGAGGGAAGTGCAGTGCGTACGCGGGTGGCACGGCGGAAAGTGCGTGAGAGAGCGGCAAACAAAGACCGCTTCGGGGATGAGATGAGGAGAGAAGCGGGAGAGAGAGAGGAAAATATTCAGCGCGACGTCGGGCCGTGACGGGGCTTTAACGTCCAGCCCGCTGACGGCTGCCCGTGCGCCGGACATTAATTAAGGGATTTTTCTGAGTGTTTATTTTTTGTTTCCTCTCGCTCCCCCTCCCCTCCTCCTTCCCCATGCCTTCCTCTCACTCTCCTCATACTGGATTTTCTTTTTTCTTTTTAACGCTCTACATGCTCTCTTCGTTTTTGTCCGTCTCATCGTTTCGAGTGCTTAAAAGATGTGGGGGGGGGTTGGAGGGGTGGTTGTGCAGAAATCGGAAATCTGGTAGCAGAATTAGGAGGGGCAGGTGTGGAAAGGGAATGACGAATGTCGCCAGGTATGGACTGAAAGAATCGCCGGATTATTCGAAGGTTTGTATTTTTGCGCCCTTGCGCACTTTGAATTATCGATTAGATATCTTGAACGCGCAACATATTTGTTTGGATTAAGTACGCTAAGTTTGATGTATGCGATTTTTTTTCGCCTCCAGGGTATGGAGGCTGGGTATGAGTTTGCCAGAATTTTTATCGACAGGAGAGAAAGAGGGTAGGGGAGGGAGAGAGAAATTGGAAAGGGTGTAAGTACTGGTGACGAAGAATGCATATTATTAAACGTGCTGTTTTCCGCCTGCTTCGTTGATTAAAATTTTTTTAAATATTATTCTGTGAACAATGAAATGTTATTATTATTATTATTTATTTTTAATTAAAAAATAGAATTTAAAATATTTTTAATAAGTTATGTTTTTTATCATAACATAAAAAGGTAAAGTTTGATGTAATTAGTAAAAAATTATTTACGCAAGTGATGTAAACGTGCATTAATTAAATTTTTTTAAACTTTAATTTACATTTGTTTACAACTTAATATTTTTACTACAAAAAAGGCTTAAATGGCATATTCATCAATTTTATTATTATTTAAAAATTTTAAATTACTTCACAAAGATTAAAAAAACAAAATAATAAAATAAAAAAATAAAAAACTTAGAAAGTTATGGGAATGGTTGACAAAAGAGAAGCCCTTCGACTGTAGGGTAGCGCGCTCATCGCTGGATTTTTCTCCATCCCCGTGAGTGAGCGATATGTGGGTTAGTGGAAAGCCCACGCAAATAATTCTCCATACAATTGTAGGCCGAGAATTTCGACAACAGACGACGACGACGCCTCGACACTGCTCTCTATCTCTTTCTCCTTTTTCAGCTCTTATTTTATTCGCCGCAATACCTACGAAGGTAGGCGTAATAATTTATAGACCTACACGTGCTCAGCTTTTTTTTTCCCGATCCAGGTTTGCCATCGTAACGGTGATTATTGGTCAATTGGCAGCGACAGAGACGAATTATGGATGAGTGAGAAAGAGAGTGAGGAAAAAAAAAATTGGGATAACGCCGCATGACCGACGAATGGCACGACGAGTATGACGAAGGAGAAAGGATAAATATATTATCGGAGGCGCGCGCGCTTGGTTTGGCTCGTTGGGTATATCGGTTGAACTCTCCTACCTATATATGGCTATCTATATATGAACGAGCTACGACGTAACAAGCTCCGATCGACGAAGCCACGTATTGAGTTTTATTGACTTTGCTCGCCTTATTTCGTTCTTTTTTTTTTTTTTACTTTTGCGATTTACGGAGACTCGTGAAAGCTTTTTTTTTGCGGAATGCATTTTTTACGGAAGAATATGGTGAACGGTAGAGGTTTTATGAGAATAATAAAATATTTTTATGATTCATTTATGAATAACCTTCATTTTTTTTTTCTTAAAAAGATATTGATTACCACTTTTATTTTTAGCGAAAAATTATTTTTGCCTGTGAATTATTTTTCATCATTAATTAAATTTTATTATTTAATTAATTTTTTAAGGTATTTATAGTTTTAAAAAATTACAAGACGTGACATACTATGTGAAATAATATTGATTAGTGCTGTGTTAAAATACTTAAACTAATTACTTGTAAAAACTAAAAATTAAAAATTAATCAGACAGCATGAAATAAAATAAGAGAAAAAAATTTTAACGTACTCTTTTCGACGCCAGTGACACTCGTGAGGCATTTGAGAATTCACAATTAAACAGTCCTTCAACCCCTCGGAGTCGGCAAAATAGTTCTCGACTGCTCGGTCGATTCAAGCGGTAAAGAAGTTCAGAAGCGAAAGCTATACGAAAATAAGGGTAAAGACTAATCCCATAGCATGAGCTTGACTATCATGAGAAAGAGATAGAGTCAACGAGAAAGAAACGAATAAAGGCGTAAGAACTTTTGGTCATATTGATTTATAATATATTTCATTTTGCCAGAAATTCAAACATTTAATTGCTTGTATACATCCCTGCTTGTCCGATTAATTTTTCAGCGTAGCCCCAACGTACGTATTTCCACACACTCAACATAAAACCCATTTCGTCCGTTAGTTTTTTTCAACACTCCCTTCTTCTTCATACGACTTTTGCAAATTCATAAAATAAAATTACAGCGAATTTATTTTTTATATTCATATACGTGCATTCATTGTTTTGCGGAGTCAAACCTCAATTTGTTGGTCTTTCGTCCACGGCAATAGAAGAGCCTTGGGATCGATGAAATTGAATTATTTCCAATTAACACCAGCTGCGCTTTCATTTTCGGCAGTTTTCATTTCTCCTACCTCTTCTTTTTCCTTTCTCATCCCCACTACGGCCTTGGCGTACTACAAATCTCGAGCTCGAATTGACGGGAAATTAGCTCTACTTGTAAAATATGCAACGCGAGAAATCGGAAGGCCAATGGGAGAAAAACGGAATAAAAAAAATACCGTGGATAGGCTCACACAGCAATTTTTTTTTTTTTTTTAGAGCTTGGCGAATTCGCCGAGTCATCCGCTGGTGAAAGATCGACGCACGGCTGCGCACGAGAGTCCGACATACGACTGGAAATTTTTACGAGTATCATCAGGCCTAACATTTTTTTCTTTTTAATCTAAAACTTTTCATCTATAGGAATGTTTTTTGTTTTAAGGAAAAAATTGTTTTATTAGAAAAATAGTAGAATTACGAAAGTTATTTGTGTGAATAATATTATTATTATTAAGGAGAATACTTTTGTACGTGGTTTGTAAAAATTTTTAAAATGTTTATTATAAGACATTTTTATTACATGAATGAATTAATGTTTATGACTCATAAAAAGTTATAATTTATTACATTAGATTTTATTCTCGTAAATATTAAAGCAGCTTATATTTTTATTACGTACAAAAAAAGATATACTATTTTTGAAGATTTTTTTTCAAATACTTTCAACCTTTGCGCCAATAGCATGACAGTTCAGTGTAGTCAATGTTCTTATCTTTATTTTAAAATATTTATACTTTATAAGGCTTTAATGAAAAATTATCGGCCGAAAAGGCTTCAACGGCTTCAACGTGAAAAAAATAATACAAAAAGATATTTTATAAATACAGTATTAAAAATTGTTGATTTTTACATCAATTTCATGAGTAATATCTATTAAAGTCATCGTAAATAAAATTTGACGTGATATTAGTATAAGATAATTTACGATGCAATATTATTTATAATACAACTTTGCTATTTTATCAATATAATTGTATCTATGATATATTGTACAAAATTTTATGTTAGTTTGTTTAAAAATTGTCAAAAATATAATTATTTTCTTACCTAATTTTCAAGACATAAATTTATATCCTTTAGTGTTTATATTTAATAAAATTCAAGTTTTCAAGTGTAACCATTAATTACAATTCAAAAGTGATAAAAAAAATAAAAAAAAAGAGAAGGATTTTATTAATATCCTAGAAAATAAATTAGAGAATTTTCCGTGAGTATAATTTTATTCCGTACAAACATGTCGGAATCGTCAAAAAGCTATAGATCGTTATTGTCTGCGCAGTGTCGGGGCGCCGGAAGGATCATCCTCGCGCTTGATTAAACACGCTGCTAATTCGACAAACTCATACATCCTGGAGTAAGCTCGTGGCGGACTGACGGCCGAGCAAACATGACGTGCACCCCCGGAGTTTTCAATGAAAATTTCGCGTTCGCACACTAGAACAAAATAAAAAAAAAAAAGAAAAAAAAAAGAAACAAAGCAAAAAAAATTGAAACTTTTCTGCGCCGTCGCGCCTTTAGCCCTCAATCCCACCCCGCTCTTTCCTCTTCTGTCCACTTTTCTACAGCAAGTCCCACGAGAAAGATGAGGATAATTATTATTCACGGTATTGCGCATCGGTAAATTGAACGATTCGATCGAATGACATGCCTGACCATAGACGCGTTTTACTACTTATAGTTTGCATTATGGAAATGAATTTCAAATAGGTGCATAAATAACAAGTGTTTCTGATGTGAATTCATTAAGCATTTTAGAATGTTGTTTAAACGTTTACACCATGTATTGTCGTTTACATATCTATTATTTATTTTTTGTTGTTGTTTTAGTGAAGATAATACTATTAATTATAAAAAAAAAAAAAAATCACGAGTAAAATTTTTTATGATAGTGTCTAAAGAAAAGTCATTATCACTATAAACCTTGTTCTAGAAAAAAAAAATTTAATTTTTCGATGATTCATACCTTACAAGATAAATAGTATGAATTATAAATATACATTTTACATACCTTGTATAATATAGCTGTACCTATATTATTTTATTAATAATTTTTTTTAGCAGTATTAATATTATTAAAGCTTTGAGAAAAGTTTTTTTTATTACTTTGTTATAATGGTAGTTAAGTAAGAAGTGAAGAAAACCAAATTATTGGATAAAAAGAAAATTTAATGTAATGTAACTATATCTAAACGTGAATACCCTGTCCCTGCACTAAACCCATCCCAGTAAATTTTAATACCACTTTGTTTTAAGCTCAAAATATTGATCTCAACGTCAGTCACAACAAATTTGTTTTTATCTGTTTTGAAGAAAATGCAGGGGCCGATGTCGCGCTTACAAGACCATTCAATCCAACAGCAGAACGAGAGTATCATCCTCTAACTCCTCCACCTACCCCGCAGTATTCCATGCACATGTACGCCGATTTGAACCTGTAACTCTACCATAAAACTTGACCCACTTCCCTCGAATACCGCGAATACAGCATAAACAAAACGAAGCCAGCCGGCAGCCAGCCGATCGAACGAAAACAGAAAAAAATAAAAATGTGTGGCGTTAGTATAGCGGTGGGCGAGTTCGAACAAAAAAAAAAAAAGAAAAAAAAGGGAAAAAAACGAAAAAAAGCTCGTCGGATGGGGTTGAACTTGGCAGGGTTCGATCTCTTCGATTGGCTCGAAATATGTGTGTCTCGGTCGAGCGTCACAGTTCCCCCCCGCCTCGGTTCTACCAAACCCATACCAACACGCTCGTACGGCATCTGGTCAGCGGATCGAGCTGTGCTCCTGAACAACGCTATTACCGCGGCCTCCACTCACAGAAACCATCGGCCAGCCGCGCGTCTTTCCATAAGCGAGTCGCGCGAGTATGCGTGCACATGATAAACGTGGCGGACGTAAAGGAAAAGAGACCAAGAGAAAGAAGAGCTTGCAAGGGGGGGGGGGGAAAAAGGGTAGAGAAGAGAGGGGAATTAAAGCCGGCTTGCTGGAGTCAAGAGCCGGTTGCCAAGCGGGCAGATCTCTGTAAGCAGTAGCAGCAGCCGAGAGATGCGAGGAGGAAAAAGAGGAGAAGGAGGAGTAGGCGGCAAAGCGCTGTATTGCGCCAATCCACGAGCCCGCCGCGACCTTCTCCTCTCCTCGTTTTCTTTTTCCAACGGCGCAGAGCCTCGGTCAGCGCTCCTTGACGCAGCTCCGCAGCCGGGCCAGCAGCGTCGGGAAGCGCGTTTCGCACACGCGCATAAGAATGAAAAGATTGGTAGGAAACAGCAGAGCAGTAGCAGCAGCATCAGCCTAGGTCGAGACGCGCGCAGCAGCAGCAGCAGCAGCAGCAGCTCTTCAGCAGCCGAGGTAAAAGCGCGGCGCGTGCATTGATTACGCGAGAAAGAGGGAAAGCGCGCTCTAGTCCCACGGGGGGGGGGTGGATGGGGGGAGGTGGTGGTGAAGAAGAAGGGGGGAAGGGACGCTTTAAGTGGCGCGGGCGGTGTGTAGAGAGCTGCTAGCCGCGGCAGCCGTCTCGCTCCTGGCCTCCGCAGACGTGGCGGTGGATGCTGCTGCTGCTGCTACAGCAGTAGAACAGCCAGGCAAGCAAGAGAGTGCGCGCAAGTGCGGGCGTAGGCGTGGCGTCGAGCCGCCTGCGCCTTATTCGTGGAAAACTTGCTCCGCAAAAGCGCCGCCCTACCCTAGCCGAAGCTCGCCGCTGCCAACACTGCCGCGTTCTCTCGTGTATTCGTTTACGCGTTCGTTCACCGCGCGTCTGTCTGTCTGTCTTCGTGTACCCCGTACGGATATGTGAGCTTGCGTTAGTGTATACGAGAGAGCTGCTGCTGCTGCTGCTACTACTACAAACTGGAAAGAGAAAGAGAGAACTAACTCGTGAGGGATAAGCGGGGCAGAACGGGGGGGGGGGAAGAGCTGCTCTCTGGCAAGGAGAGCTGCTGCGCGGAACTCTCGGTTAGCCTTGCTGCTTTTCTCCTGCTTTCTCTCTTTCTCTCCTTCTCTTCTCCTCCTCCTCCTCTTCTTTCTCGTTCTCTGTCTGGCTCTCTATTTTGCTCATGCTCCGCAAACTCGCCGGGTGAAACTTTGGCTGGGCTAGACGGAGGGGGGTGTGATGAGATGAGGATGGAGAAAGAGAGAAAGAGAGAGAGTAGGATGGAAAAGCTGGAGGTGGAGAAACAGAGAGGTGGAATAGAGGAGGATTGGAGATAAAGAGGAAAAGAGAAAGAACGAGATTGTGAGTAAGCGAGGAGGTGAAAGAGTTTTTCGAAAATGTAGACAAACCTGAAGATTTTGGAAAAAATTATTGGTGATGTTGTTTTGATCCGAATGATAATATAGAGCTTATCATGAATTAATTATAAAAACATTTGAATATAAGTGATTTTAATAAATTAGAAAGTTTGTATCAGCCAAATATTAAAGTTAAGATGAAAATTAATTTTTTTATAAGTAGAAGCATAATTTCATTGAAAATACTAGTTTGATAGAGTTTTGTTATATTACAAAACTATTTAAACAATTTTTTTCTTCGTAAAATACAAATTGTATAATAATCATAGCAATATGTTACTAATATTAATAATCAATTAAATCCAGCGAATATAACTTCGTGCCTCTCAAAGTTATACTTCTGCCACAGCTGCTGCTGCAGCTGTTGCATTGAAAGCTTTGCCGAAACGTTGCCACGAGAATGAGAAGAAAGTAAACCATCGGGCGAGATACTCTTCCTTTGAAAAACATGACAACGATCCACTGGGTCCAACAAATGTGTAAACTCTAATCCAAAAAGTTGAAAAATTGAGTCCAACGTCATTTTACGTTTCAACAGTAATAACCAACTGATTCCTATCTGTTTTTGAATGATCAAATACAGTAATGTATTTTTCAATCGGGTAGGGGATGAGGTAATCCCCAACCTCTTTAAAAACATAAATATCAACATTTGTTCCTATTATTTGCTTTAATGTGCTACATATAAGTTAAAGAAAATAAAGCGATTTATCGGGGAACAATACTTTAAAAGGAAATATAATTTAACAGCGGAAATAACTGCATGAAATGAAATAAAGTTGAGAATACATACATAATAGCAGAAAATGAGAAAGGTAGCAGGATGAAAATGAAATATGGATATAAGAGGGTACCTATATATGGAACCGCATTGCAAGCGAGAGCATATAGCTATTCAGAGGTCGTCATTACGAGAAGCGCTGGTTCGAATTTTTTTCTTTCCCCAATATGTATACCGCATACCTTAACTCGACATTCTGGCCCGCTGGACTTTATCTAAGTATACTTGAACACAAATAAAAAGAAAGGAAAAATTAATACGACCGAATTCTCGTAGTAGTATAGCGTGGTGCGATATCGATTGAGAGAGTCTCAACACTCATAGCGGCAAGTCACACATATGCACAAGCGGCCAGTGGCCAGATGAGAAAAGAAAAAAAAAAGAAGTGAAACAACGCCGACCGGATATGGAGACTTGAGGCATCGCTTAGCGTGCAACGCAAGAAGAGTATGGGATGATGGTTGCGAGAGAGAGAGAGAGAGAGAGAGAGAGAGAGAGAGAGAGAGATAGGACGGTCTCGAGGCTCGATTTCCGGTCGCGGGTTCGCATTTTTTTCTGATCATCTCGCGTCCTCTCCTGGATGGCTCTCGAGGACTCATCGAGGCTGCCTGCGTTCTCGAAAGGGTCGCGAATGGAAGCAGAAGTTAGAGTGCGAAGAGGTATGGGATTGGGGAGTAGGGGAAGGGAACAAATGCGCGATGCATATCGAAGCGAGAGAGAGAGAGAGAGAGAGAGAGAGAGAGAGAGAGAGCGTGTACGCGGCTATGTTGGTCCCCTCGCTTTCGATTTTCGCGCTCTACGCCCGAGACGCGGAGGCTATTTCCGGTCGCGCCGACTAGCTTTGCTTGTGTTATTACCCACAGCAGCAGAGGCAGTAGTGGTATCTCTCTCTTTCTATGTGCTCTGTACACCTGACTCTCGAAATAAATATATATTCGGTGTCGCCTCGCTCCCTTTTCTACTCTCCCTTCACCTGCTTCTCTTCCTCCTCCTCCTCTTCCTATCTTTTTATATGTGCGCGTGTGTACGTCTTTTTACGCTCTTTTCTTCATTTCGATCGGCTACCCTCTTTCCAATTTCTTTTTTTTTGCATCCTGGCTATTGACTTCGGGGATTCTGTACGTATGTGCACCTCGTTTTTGGCACATACACTGCTGTTCGGGTTATTTTGTGTGAGAGGCAAAAGGAATAACGCGCTGGGTGATTTGTTGGGCTTTGAAGGCTAATACGTAAGCGTGGAATTTTTTTGAATCGATTGTTTTGGGGAGTAATGCATGCGCAGTTGATAACAACGCTGTCCTATTAATTATAATCGAGAAATGATAAATTGTTAATAAAGAACTTAGCAGATTTTAGCTGAAAGAAATATTGTTTATTTTGTTTAATGATTTTTACTGTAGAAATACTAGAAGTGTTTAAATTTACAGAAGTAGTAGTTTATCATAAATCTGTGTTTTATAATGATACACGACTTTTATGCACACATTTAAAATTTTTTTCTTTCTTTTTTTAAAATGCTTTACTAAAGAGCTCTTGGCTATTACACTAAATTTTAGATAAATTAATGTACAAAAAAATGTTATATAAAATTAAAAAATATTAAAAATATAATACACCCCTCATATTTAGAATGTAAACATAAAAAAGTACCTGCCTGATGAATAATATTTTACTTTTTAAAATTGTTTCGTGTTTTAAGTAGTAAGGATCCATATTTCTCAGACAGTAGATAATTTTAATCAGACAATGATCTAATAAAATGATTAACATTTATAATAACTCTTTTATGCTGAAAAAAATATCATAGTTAAAAGTATTATTTCAAATCCTAGTAGTAAATGTCTTAAATAATCAGGCATTCTCGTAAATAAAATGTTATTAAAACATTATCGCATCTAAATCTTAACAATAAATTTTATAATTTACCATTTGATTTAAATATTACAAAGTTAATTTAAAAAATTATCAAACATTTTTAATAACACTTTATTAATAATCTTCATGTTTTTATAACCATCAATTTAAAATTTAGTATGCAATTCTTAACTTGTTTGAATTTACAGAAACATCAGAATTAAAATAATTTTCGTTAACGTAGTATAAAATACATAACAATAGCAAAACTATACATCTATTTCTTATTAAAGCCATAACAAGTGAGCTGCTAACTCACTAAAACACGCTGAACCCGTACAACTTTATCGAATCATCTCCAATTTTCACCGCAGCAGCTGTACTCGCAGAGCAAATTTTCAACGAGCGCACACACGTAAGCCCTTATTTTCACTGCTGGAGTGCATACAGACTGACTTCGCCAACTCCCCCATTCGCAAAACCGTATCTCAGGGAAGCCTTGGTATTCGTTAGAAATGTACGTATACATAGGCGTATACTCGTGCAACTATACATATAAATATATGTTTCTGGAGAGTTAGGACGATTTGGGTTACTCGTTAAACAGTCAGAACCGACGAGAACACTCACCACAGGACTATATAGTTTCCGTTGGTGTGCGCGATGTCGAGTCCCGCGACTCTCTCTCTCTCTCTCTCTCTTTCTCTCTCTGTGTATGCAGATTACATGCGTTTTGTTATACGGGCCGCGATGCGGCGATGAAACCACTATTGTTCGTAGCTCCCAAGCCCTCTCTCATCTGCAAGTTTATCTGCTTAAGCATCTACGCGCGTCGCGTCCGCTTATTTGTCGGTGGCTCGCGTATACATATAGGGCTGGGAAGGGGTGAGATGAGCGCATAGCAGCGCACACACACACACACACATGCAGGGATGCGTTTTTATTTTCCACTGCTGCAGCTTCCTTTCTTCGTACATACGTACATGTATACGAGCGTACACGGCACAACTCTCTTTTGTGTCCCTCCCCTTTATTTTTTGGTCCTGTGTGTGGCTTCCGAAAAAAATGCTTTTTTTCGGGTTTAAAGCGCGATATCGCCTCCTACATATATATATATATATATATATATATATACCTACCTCTATACATAGGATAAAACCCTTTTTGTAAAACCGGATTTCAGAAGCGACAGGTTTTTTTCAAGGTGGACTCTATACACGAGAAGGCATCTTTGAACGCACGAACCTATATATATATATATATATACGAGCGTTTTATTTTAACGGCCGTTTCGTTAAAAGCATTGTTTTTAATTATGCCTCCTCCTCCTCCTCCTATGTAGCCTTCCTTGTTACACACAACCACACCGAGTTCATGCGTAAAAGCCATTCTCTACTGCCAGATAATGCTCTCTTTCTGCACAAGCTCAAACGAGTCAAAACAAAATCTGTAATGTTTTTGTACTTTACTTTACAGGCTGCTGTCAAGGGCTGTTTTCATAGCTGCAATTTTTTAATACAACGTTTCTTAAAATTATAATCCTGAAATACAATTCATAATGAAAGAAATCGGTAATATTGACAATTGTTTGTAATATTAAATTGTCCAAGGATAAAAATTCAATTCATCTAGAAAAATTTTAAATTAACTCTATAAATTTCTTTGAATAAAAATTTCACTTAAAACCAAAAGAGTGGCTCTGTTTTTTCTAATGTTCGAGAGAACTACACTTGAATATCAGAAAAAACAGAGACATTTTTACTCAAAGAAATTTAAAGAGAATTATTATATGTTTAATTATTTATTAAACATACGTAATAAAGTGATTGATGATAAATAAGCCACGAGCATCGAACAATATACTTTACAAATGCTGTACATGTAATTGAAAAACAACAAATATATAATAAAAAAAAAATATCTAACATACATTATTCTCAATGCATATCATAAAATAAAAACAAGAGAACAAAACAAAAACCAAACAAAACGGCCATTAACATTATTATCAATTTCCTCAATTGAGCTTTCCGATAAAAGCAAAAAAAAAGAGGGGAAAAAAAAGAAGAAAAAAGTGGAGTCCGAGAACGAAACCTAAAACAGCGTCCAAACGAGCGATACCACAAATAACAAGGCAAGCTCACGTGTATAGAGAGAAAAAGAGAGAGAGAGAGGGTAGAGGTAGGGAGCGATTGGCGATGCGCATTTTTTAATCGAGCATGTTAAAACCGCTCTCGTACACACTAACACGAGACACGCCAGGATGGCCTGGACGGAAAGTAAAAGCGATTATAACCGATCGATCGATTCTGGTGTATGGAGCTACCGTACACATCTTTCTTCTCTCTCTCTCTCTCTCTCTCTCTCTATCTCTAGCTTTGTAAAAAGCGGAAATTTTTTTCAGCTCAAAGTATGCCAGGCACAAAAAAATGTATACGCTTTCTCTCTCTCTCTCTCTCTCTCTCTCTCTCTCTCTCTCTCTCAGCCTGTCCATCCATTCAGATTTAAAACTTTCGCTTTTTCGTTGATCGTCGCGCGATATCTACCTCGCTGTCGTCCCGTACTCACCTTTTTTTTTCGCTCATCCGACTCGCGTTAGAGCACGCGTATACAACGTTCGATGTTACGTACATATACTATCAGCACGTGGTCTCCTGTACGCTTATTCCTCTTGTTCTTTCTCTCTCTTCCTCCTTTCTCGATCACATTTGCTTATGTTCCTATAAAGCAGACATGCTCGGGCGTCCGAGTTCGCCTCTACCACCTCAATGTGAACCTATATAGGTATATGTGTATGTATGCGACCTCGATGCGTCGGAGGTGTCGTGGGGACTGTGAAGGCGAGAGATATTGTGTTGATTCAATTATATTACCGGCATTCAACTTTATTAACGTTTTTTTTTCTCTCGCCGATATTTATTGCTCTTCATTCGAGATAAATTGGCGAAATAGTTTAACTGCGGAGTTTTGTGATGAGAGCCTTTGTTTTATGCGCGATGTACAGTTGGTAATTCCTTATAAGCCTAAGGCTACGGTTTGAAACAGTTATCGTTTAATATCCATTGAAAAGCATTAGCTTGATTATATTTTCAGTGAAAGATTAACCAATGCGATCAAAAATATAATGGACGTACGATTTATATATAAATATATATGTATGTAGGTATAAAGTCGATTAAGCGCCCTGAAGGCTTTTATGTGTCATTCAAAAATCCGTTTTGGCTGAGCCTTGGCTATCCTACCTATCAAGAATTCAATTTTCCAAAACTGCAGTACTGGAAAAATACAATCCTCCACCACCCTTCGAAAAAAACTCTTAAAAATCTATTTTTTAAAAAAAAAAAGAGAGAGAGAGAGGGAGGTATTGCGCCAGTGTATTGTCTGTAGGAAGTGTTGGGATGAATGATATTTGTCCACTCTCACCTCCGTTATACCGCAACGACCGCATTGCCTTGCACACATTTATATCGTTATACCGATCAAACGATTTGATATCGATATAACCTACTCGACTTTTATTCATTCAACACTTCTCTTTCCATCATCCAAACTCTCTCTTTTTTTATCCACGTATTCGGAGCTTGAGGATTGCGCGTTGAGTCTTGGTCTCCGAGGCAGCAGAAGCACTGTCGCTCTGGGCTCTGCTGGTCTAACGAGCATAGTCGGTCACGTTTGGGAGAAAATCGCGTGTACTCCAGCCCAGGCGTTAACTCTTTTTACAGTGCTGAAAAATTAGTCTCCTTACAAAAACTCGGCTCTGCTACAGCTCGGTCAGGGAGCAAAAACTGTGCTGCTCGACGTCGAGTTGATGGTAAAGAGAGGGACACGTGAAGGAAGGTTCCACTGCGCCACGAGCAAAGAGAGAGAGAGAGCGCTCTTTCTCTCGCGAAAATCAGAAGGTAAAAAAGGGGGAAAGAGGAAACAGGGGGGGCAGGAGGGGGGGGGGGTTAGGTGAAGAGGGCAAAGGAGAGAAAAAACGCGGAACGCGAGCTTGCAGGACGAGGTAGATGGAGGATGGTGGTGAAAGGGGGGATCTGGTGGTCAAGAGACGAGCTAGAGCGCGGTGGCTGCTGCTGCAAGCAGCGTAAATACGAGAGCAGCAGCACACGTTGCTACGCGCCGTAAGCATCACGGTGAGCGCGGCCGTACCCGGCCTTTTTACAAAGGGTGTCCCGAAAGTACGATCCCGAGGCCGCCCACCGAGTCACCCCCCTCGACCCCGCGCCACCACTGCTCTGCGATGTAAAAAGGACCGAATGAATAAATTAGCCTCGGCCGCTCGCTTTGGCTCTCTATCCTCTCTTTCTCTCCTCCTTTTTTTCTCTCTCTTACTCTGCTGTGTAGCTCTCCTTTCCGTACACGAACTCGCATATACGAAAGCGCGTATACACTTACCGCCGTGCTTTGGGCGAAACGAGAGACAGAGTGAAAGAGAGAGAGAGAGAGAACAGAGTTAAAGAGAGAGAGAGGAAAAAAAGAAAAAGGATGGGAAAGAGGAGAACGAGCGCAGCTATGTATACAGCTGTACATACGAGAGAAAAGGGTGAAGCTGTCAGTGTCGGGGATTGGCTCTCTCGCCATTTTGGCGAACGCCAAAAGAGCTAAAGAGAAAGAGAGAGACTGTGTAAAAGAGAGTAGCGCTGAGAAAGGCACGTGGTAGAGGGATGAGGAGGAGAAAAGAGAGAGAGAGAGAGAGTTCAGAGGGGAAAGAACGTCGAGTGAACGCGGCAACGACGGCTCCGGGAAAGCCAAAGGGAGCCCTGGCTCCGGAAACATCGCATCCTTTCGTTAAAGGGAGCGAGAAAGGGGGTGGAGGTGGTGGTGGTGGTGCTGGTGAGGTGTACACCCTCGCCATCTTCCCTGCCTGGTTGTCGCGCATCCTGTCCCCCTTGGAGCCATCTTTCACAGGCGCCGGAGCTCCCCAGACTATATCCTTCTCTATATACTATCTCGTGTACGACCTTTCCCTTGCTACCACCACCTCCATGAACGTGGCAGGCCGGGGCTTCGAAGCGATCCTAACTTTGAATCTACCCCCCTCCCCTCCTACCACCCTCCTTTGGGGTATTTATAAACAGGGACACCCAGCTGAATGTGTACAGCTGCGTCTGCTCTTGCGCGATTATTCGAGGTATAAAGGAAGAAGAAAAATAAAAAGAAAAAATTAGGAAAAATCAACGAAGGGTATTTTTCTTTGCTTATTGCCTGGGATTAGAGTATTTTTATTTATTTACTTATTTACGAGTCAAGATGAAGATTATTTGGTTTTTTTAATGTTGATCGAGTGATTTGAAAATTTCAGGTTTGGAAAATTATAGAATAATAATTGACGTTTTTTAATAATAAATATTTGTATGAAGAATTTTGTTGATATTTCATGGAAGTAATAAAGGTACACGTTGTTAAATTAAAAAGTACGTAACAATCTTAAAGTTTTAAATGGTTATAACGAAAATTTTAGATTATAATTTCAATCGTTAGACTCCTGTTTGGCGTGTAATTTTACGTAGAAGTAATTTAAATTTAAATTGAATATAATAGTTACTAAATTTATAATTTTGGTATAACGTATATTGAGGAAAGCTTTGAAAATATTAAAATACTTTTAATTGAATCATTCTGAGAATTTTTCGAATATCAACTAAAATTTTAGAAATATGTAATTATTAACAATTTAGACTTAATTATTTAAAGTAAATTAAATTTTCGTTATTAATGCACATTTTAAAATTAAACAAGATAATATTTTCTGTACTTGATTAAACGATATTTAAAATAAATCGTTTTAAATGTCTGACCGTATCCTTGCTTCTACTACTCAAACTGTAATTTCTTTCCTCTCCACCGAATAGAATATATGAAATAAATTTTATAATTTACGTATAAATCAAATTAATTTACAAATTTAAATTCTAACAAAACAACGATAGAGACAAAGTTAAATTTTACGAGCACATGCTAAGACAGCTGAGCTAATCCTCACCCTCCCACGATTATCCGTATTTACCATGGATACACATATTAACTCCCGTCCGATAGAATTCAATTGCACAAAGAAGGAGAGTCCGAGCAAATTTTACGACTTGCCCGGTCGTAGCTAGAACAAAAACACACACACACACACATCCTGAGTATACCCGGAGGACATAAGCTTTCTCCTCGGACTACTCCAAGCGCCATCAAACAAATCATCCGGAAGACGAGAGCTCCCATGTGCTCTCCCCTTTTTCCTCTCTCTATCCTACAGCAAAGAATAAGTCCGGCTGTTTTCAATCCGGCCTGCACGTGTCCCAGTCAGTGTAAAAATAATCGTCGACTCTAAATTGGGATTAACATTCTCGGAATCCTCCTCACCGCAATCGAAAAGAAAAAAAGGACCAAGAGAGGGAGAGCTGGAGATGAATTTGGCGACGAGAGAGAAAGAAGAGTGAGTATAGGCCTGGCGAGTATGTCTTGCCTGGCGTATCAAAGAGGCAAGCCGTTTAGAGTTGGTGAAGGGCAGCTTGGAAATTGGAATGCTTGACTCTCGCAGTATATATATATATGTGTGGCTGGCTATCATCCGTTCAGACTCCTTCCTATCCCCTCCGTGCCTCACTCTCTTTTTCTTTCTCTTGGACGCTCTAAATTGGAAAACGAAGAACGAAGAGTAGGCGATGGTGGTACGATAGGTGGATGAAGGTTGAGGTGGAGGTAACAAAGAGACGTGCCCTCTACACGCATGAGAGAAAGAAAAAGCAAGAAAAAAGGGGGGGGGGAGAGAAAAAGAGTGGGTTCGTTTAATATCCAATTTCCGAGACGTCAGTCCCTTAACAAATTACCGGTCATTTCTATCAACTACCGCGTCTGAAGCTGCTTTCCTCATTTTCTCTCTCCCTCTCGTCGTCGCAGTGCGTGAGCTGACGATACCTCCCTTCCACCCTTGTAACCTCGTCCCTACATCTCTCCACTCAGCTTTAACCCCCTTCGCCCTTCCCATTGTCTCTTGTTTCTTTTTGCCGCGAGTGTATTTGTCCGAGCTTCCCTTCTCTCTGTCTTCATCCCCGTTGTACCTCATTCGCTCTGACGGCGATCGCGAAATTTCTTGTGACGAGCAGCATGTGCTAGGGGGTATGTACCGAGGAAATCGCTGGAGAAGAGGAACGATAAAAAGATAGAAGAAGAAGAGAGAGAGGGGGAGAGGCAGTGACGAAGAGGTAGTATAAAAGAGGCGCAAGTGTGGGCAAACGCGCGTTTCTCAAATTCAGCGCTTCAAAGGATGCAAGAGAGAAAGAGAGGCTTGGGGTGGCCAGGTGATCCTCTTTGTCCTGGCGTTGGATGAGAGCGTTGAGGTGCATCCGGTCGTGAAAATGCCGTGCGCTCGCGGTGGTATATCCCAGCGGCTACGCCAAAAAGACAACAACAAAAAAATTATAGAGAATAAAAAGAAAAAAAAAAGAGAGCTATGAGAGGAAAAAAAAGAGGAAATACCTCATTCAGAAAATATCAAAAAAGAGAGAAGGGAGAGAAAATGAGCCGCGCCCGTTGCATCCCAGCTCTCTCTCTCTTTCTCGCGCAAAGAGTAAGTGTATAACGTCGTTTGCGCTACTTTTATTTCTTTCAACTCTCTTTCTCTTACTCTTTCTTTCGTTCTCTTCTTTTACCTCTCGCTCGCTCGCCTCTGCTTTGGAGCTCGGGGAAAAAAATGTTTGTAATGAGAGGAAATTCGTATAGTTGCCGTTTACGCGCTTTCAAAATAAAAATAAAACACCAAAAAAAAAGGGAAGGGGGAGGGACGGAGAGGCGGACGAAGAGGAATGTAAGCTCGGAGAGCCACAGTGGTCGCGGAAAAGAGTTGAATAATTTTTTACCGCTGTTTTATATGCACGCCGAGCCTGCTGTTGCTTTCCTCGAGAGAGAAAAAGAGAGAGTTCGAGCCTTCTAAGTTCGCAAGAGTTTTTTGTAAAATACTCCATCCTTTTCAACCCTCTATATTTGCCCCCAACTCTCTCCCTTGTCGTATTTTGCAAAAGTCGGACGTGTGAAATTCGCGCCCAACAAACTTTATACTTTTGTTGTTGTTGTTGTTTTTGTTCAAATGCCAACCAGACTCATTCCATTGTTTTGCAGCTTAAACGTATCTTGCTGTAACAAGGCAAACAAAACATTACGAATATATATTATGTTTATTAAAGCATACGAGCAAAAAATATTTACAATAATATTTTTGCTAATGTTTTTCAAAGTTGCATTGTTATTGTTGAACAAAAGTAATCTTCTAGCCCGTGTAGAGATGAACGATGTAGCTTGTAAAAAATGAACTCGGCAAGAACGTTTGATATACTAAAAAATAATTTAAATTGAAGGAAAACCAGCACTATGGTAACGCCAATGTTTGAGGGAAAAGCCAAAACGTTTGTCCAAAATTTTACTCCCCAAACCCTTTCTATTCCACCCGCTTTTCAAAAAACTAGAAATAATATGAAAAAACCTATGAAAAAAAGGAAAGAAAAAGAAAAATTCGCACAACTCTCTAGGCTAGCGACTTTTTAATTAAAACCGGACACGCGGAAATTCGTGTAAAAAGCCGGTGCGTGAGCCCACCAAGACATTACAAAAAAAAGAAAAAAAAAATTTTTTTTTACCGAAAAGAGGTTAATTTCCGCGCCAGATTTTGCTGCATAAATTAAAAATTCGCGCTCACAGCCACCCTCCGAAACCAGTACTTCTCCCTCCCTGTTATTACATTTTTTTTTTTTGGTTTAATTTCCATTATACCTACGATGACTCGAACACCCTCGCTGCTTTTACCACTTTGCTGAAAAAAAAAGAAAAAAAATGGAATATACATCGTGGAAAAATGTCTCATGCGCTTGTTGCATCAATCTGCCCTCGTTAAAAACGCTTGAAAGCACACATCAAGCAAGTCTATCGCGCTTGCTTGCAACGAACAAGTCGCTCTCATTAACGCATGCAAAAATCGTCCAGCGTTGCCAAAGTCACAAGCGACATAAGAGTAGCGTGAATACATGCGCTACGGCGTATATAGGTACAGGACATGTACCTACTGCTACTGCTGCTCCTGCCTGTTGAATCGTTCGAATTGAGAGCGATTGCTATATCGGCTCTGAGTGATATCGAATCCCTTTCAGTCGTTTACTTGCCTCCCACCTGACCTCAGGCTTTCTCTTTTTCTTTTCTTTTTTTTTTTCTATTTTCTTTGCAAACCGTTTGGAAAAAAGCCCATAGCTTCTTTTTCATCTATTTAACTCTATGTGTGTATGTACACACACACACACACACACACGGGCATACGAGAAAGAAAGATCTGGCTTTTAGTGAAACGACGTCCATAAATGCCGATCGGCAGGGACTGGCAAAAGCGATCGGGAAATAAAGAGACCGAGCGCAGAGTCCGTGAGAGAAAACAAAGAAGAAGAAAAAAAGTAGAAACGATCACGCGCAGGGAGAGAGTAGAAAGAGACGAGGAGAGCGATAGAGTTTCGGTGTCTGGCCGACTCGTACTTCTATCCGGCTTAATACACACACCAGCAGCTGGAGGCGGCGGTGGTGGCGGCGTCGTACCAGAATTTGCTATACCCCTGGTATCCTGAAGCACCTGCATTTTATATATTCCTAGCCCAGAATGAGCCCTCCTATTCCAGGGATAAAGTATTATTGCGCATAAAAATCCTTGGATTTGCTCATTCTTTCTCTCTTACTCTGTGTTTATCTCATCCCTTCAAAAAAGCCGCGCAATTAAGCATCCCGGGCACTTTTTTTCCACCCCTTCCCCACTTCCACCAAGCTTAATCAGAAGGGTTGTAACGCAGGAGCGTCCCCAGAAACGACGAAACGATATAAAGTAAGAAGAGGAGGAGGAGGTGCTTTAGCCGGGAGTAAAAGGAGAAAGTTAGATAACAAATCATCGGCATTTCTCAAAATGGCTAGCGCTCCAGTATATATAGTACATACACACCCACACACATACATACGCGTCTGATTTTCCTACCAACAAACGCAATTACCCCGAGGGCGCAGCCTAACTACTCTCTTCTGGAGTCCATCCCCTTCTGAGGCGGCAGCAGCAGCTCGCTTTTTCTCTACAGTACAAAAAAGACGAGAGGGGTGAGGGGGGAGAGAGAGGTAGTGTTTTAGGGATACGGAGAAAGCCGTCTACTTTGGTGCGAGAGCTCGCGCACGCATAAACACGCTGACCCCTCCTCCCCTCCCCCCTTCCTCCAACAACCCACCTTCACCTCTTGCTGACCCACCCACGTGTATAGCGCAGCCACTCGTATACATATACACCACACGGCACAAGACACACCCCAACTTAGGGTGGGCGCCGAGTGCTCTTTCGCCAAATATATTATTTACATCGCTCCCTTTTTTCCCCCTTACCCCCTTTTTTCTTTCTCTCATGCTCAATGGGCTTTCTCTCTTTCCAGCTACGTTTTTATTTTTCTATCCCTCGGTGCGCAACCCCATACTGTACATACCCGCGGATAGCAGGCCTTGTTTTAGTTTTTCTCTCTTTTTCTTATTTTTTCATTTCTACTCTCGAGGCAAGGGTTGAAGAAGACGATGGAAGCTTGTGCTTGGTCGAGGCCGTTAAAATGGCGGCGGTAGTAGCGGCGACGTACGTATGTGCTGGCGACAATGTCCTTAGACGTAGGGATTACAAGCGAGGGAAGACCGGAGACAGCGTGTATATAGTATGTGTATATCGCCATACATTTTTTTCACTACCATGGCAATGTGTCCGAGGTATATGGCCTTGTTTTTTCTTTTTTTTTTTATATTTTTTTATTTTTCTTTTTTTTTGTAGGTCGAGGTCCGCTTAGAGGGATCATTTGCACCGTGACGAGGGTTTCACCGGGAATCGCGCGGATTTATCGCTTCTGGCTTCTGTGTCTCCTGTACATATGCAGGTGTATATCTATGTAGGAGCTTGGTAATGCTGGGATATGCTGGCTTGATTTCCTCCTTCTACCCCACTTGTTTTTTTGCCTACATTTTTTTTTATATCTCTCACTTCCTTCTTTCTTTTTTTGCTCGTTTCGCGGAATTTTATTTACGTGCAAATTAATGAATATGTTCGGCGACGCGGCTGGCGCGCCCGGGTTATATGTGTAGTCGCCTTGAAATTTTAATCCGATGATTCGGGCCTTTGACACGCGCGCTCGTTAACCCCCCCCCCCTCCTCCCCTCCCTCTCTTCTCCTTTCCTCATACCCACCCACCTCAACCCCCTTGCTACCCACTAGCTAAATTAGAGTATTTAAATTTTGTGAATGATACGGGCCCCTTTGAACAGCGGATAAGATAAAGGCGGTAAATTTAAATGGAGTTTTTCTGTAAAAATAAAATAAATAATGAATTGAAAAATTCATTCGTGAATGTTATAATGATAGTAGGAAATTTTTTAGAAAATTTTTGTATTATCCTACTTCAGTTTTTTTTTTCAACAATTTCGTAATACCACTTCCGTAAATATGATAGAATTGCGTAGTAATGGTGATGGTTTGGATATTAATAAAAATGTATTATTTAACTAAGAGATTTTGTTTACACAGTTTCCCAGTTTTTTAATAAACAATTTATCCAATTTTATAAATAAAATCAAAATATCTGTATTGAATGTTAAGTTGATTAAAGGAATTATTAATACATTACAAAAGTTTTAGTAAAAAATTGATAGATTTTTAATTAAATATATCGTCATATATATTTGTTTAACTTAAATACTCATAATCTTTTTTTTTTTTTTTTAAATAATAGTAATTATTTGAAGAGTCTATTTTTATTAGTAAAAATCAACTAAACATAAAGATTTATTTTTCTACATTTGAAATATTTTGACAATAATTTTACGTCACTACTTGTTCTCTATAAACGTCATTTAAATTTTTACGATACTTAGCAGTCCCTACGTAGTCATACGATAGAATCAGCAAAATAAAAGTACGCAATAAAAAGAAGAAGAAGAAGGAAAAAGGTAAAGAAAAAAAAAAAGAAAAAGCCACAATATCGTCGAAACTCATTTATACCTGTTAGGACGCGCAGCAATGTATAAAAAGCGTTGAAAAATGATATCCGCACACGTATCCCTTTTCGCGTGGGTGAATATAACCCTCTATATCCAGCCAACCAGCCAGCCATCCAGCAGTAGAACGTCATCGCTCCACGCCAGGGGTCTTTCTAATCGTTTCTTGCGCCTGACACACGCGACTCATTAATTTCTCCTGGACTTTGTGTTACGACGTGTCAGGGGCTGTAGACCGTAGCTTGGCTTGCTCGTCTCGCTATTTCCCGAAAAAAAAAAACGATGCGAAGAACAGCCACACAGAGCGGAGTCTCTACTTCTAAAGGGTCTTTGGAAAATGTTAATTAATACGACGTTGGAAACAGTTGTTGGTAATGAATTTACCAGAAGGCAGAGAAAGTGAGGGGGGGGGGGAAGATAAGGGCTAATTTTGAGAATAGCAAATTAAAGACCAATATGCGCTAAGAGTTTTTGCATTTTTATTAATTAGTATTATTATTTACTTATATATAAATTTTTTTTAATGTGGTCGTTAATTTATTTAATTAAATAAGAAAATATGGGTTTACATTTCAAAAAGCAAAAAATAATAAGGCTGCAAGCTTATAAACGCGTCACTAGTAGTAGTAGGAGTAGAAAATAAAATACAGCTTAGCAAACAATTTTCAATCATTTCAAAAGTTGACGTAAAAATCTCGTTTACCATTTGCCAACGTAATACTTTGAGTTGTAAGAAGCTTTTCGCTGGTAATGCCTGAGAATCTCTTATTTACCAACCTAATGACATCTCTTCCAACCTCTTCCTCCTCCTCCAGTCTTTGCCAGGTGGTCTAGCAAACGGTTTACTTTGGTTAAACAAGCGTAAAAGTACATTCCAAACACTACGTGCCAGAGAGAAAAAAAAAAAAATAAATAAAGAAGAAAAAAAATAAAAATCCGTCTTTTTCTTGGCCAGCCTCTGTTTTCTCGGTAGGCAAAAACATAACCATAACAAAAGCTAGTATGTTTTGTTCACCGAAACCGAAGCAAATATTTAAATGTCAAGAAGAAGAAGAAGAAGCGCTAGTGATGAAGATAAAAAGTATGAGAAAAAGTAAAAAGCGCAATGATAGTAGAGCCGTAAACAAAGAAGCTCGCACGCGATATATTTCAAGAATGTGCCGTAGTAGCTAGGATATATACACACGTTGTGGTTTACGGTTTACATGTGCATACATATATTTATAAGCAAGCTATATCAGGAGCTTGGACTCGCTTTCTCTATACGAGAAAGAGGCTCTCGCCGGCCACGAAAAATTCCTCGGCTAGCGAGCTAGCAAAAAATGGTAAAAGAAAAATAAAGAATTAAAAAAAAGAAAGTGAAGAGAAGAAGGACGACTGGAGGATGAAGAGAAGGTGGAAGTTGCGCTGCGTGGCGGAGGTTAGATTAATGGTTGAGAAATGCAAATTGTCCGCGGCTGAATTGTCCCTTCCTCCTCCCCTTTTATACCGCCGCGACGAGGCCGAAGACCCTCTCGGAGGAGCGAGATGGAAGTAGATGTATAAAGCGAGGCTCATGAAGAGAAAGAGAAGAGTGTATATTCTCCTCCTCCTCCAGCTCTCTTACAGCTCCTCCGCAGCTCTACGTCTTTTTTTTGGACGCACCCGTGTTTTTCCTCTGAGTCCCCCCCCTCCCCTCCCCCGGGGAAGGGCATCCGGACGCCGTTCGTCCTTTTTTTCTCCTGTGCAGGAGCAGCTCGCAGAGCAGAGACAGAAAGGTTGCTGGTGGTGCTGCTGCTGCAGCCACGGCTGGATAACGCGGTGTCGTCTCATCCCTATTATATATACCTCCTCACTTTTACAGAGCAGGGGGGTACCCACCTCACTCACTCTCCCGACTCTCTCTCTCTCTCTCTCTTGCGCGTTACAGTAAAAACTCCCTTAGAAATATATCGCAGGTCATTTCCCTTGCAAAATTAGCTCCCTCTCTCCCGCCCCTTCCCCATCTCTCTCTCTCTCTCTTGCTGGAGTAAAAGAAAAAAAAAAGAAATTACAACGATCTCGTGGAAACTGCACTCGGGGCTACTGCTCAGCTCTACTGCTAACCCCCCCTTTACCACCACCTGCTCATCTCTCGGCTCTTTCGCGATCTCGTTTCTTTCTCTGCACCCTACCTACCTACCTAACCATGTCCGTCCATCCACTGCTACCTCGACGTTACATCATTCTTTCTCTCTCTCTCTCTCTCTCTCTCTCATCCTTCCTTTCTTTCTTTCTCTTTTTCTTTCAGCTCTGCATCCAGTCCTCTTTCTGGTCTGACTAACGGCACCTACTCTTTCTCTTCCACCCTCTCGGCCCTCCCTCCCTTCTGCGACTACCTCGGGGGTAGGCAGGCAGGTTATACGTAGCTTCTTTTCCTAGGGAGAGAGGGAGAGAGAGAGAGCTAGGCTCGGTTGCAGCGAGGAAAGACCGGAGAAACGAGAGAGAATGAGCGAGACAGAGAAAAAGAGAAAGAAAAAAAGAGAATGAGAGAAAGAAAATGAGAAAGAGGAGGCAGAAACTGCACGGGTGCCACGGGTAAAAAGGGAACGCAGGAGCTGCACACGTGCAAGAGAGAGAATATATATATAGTCTGCAGTACCGTGTAGGAGGGAGTGTGAGAGCCGCCGACGCCGGGGGCCAGAGGTAGATGAGCACGAGGAGGAAAAAAAGCTGGAGGAGGAGGAGAAAGGGGGGTGCTCTTTACGTCCGAAATGTGCAGGAAGAGAAAGAGGGAATGAGAGAGAGAGGCTGGAATGAGGAAGGCTGCATAGCGACGAGCGTTGGAAAAAAATGGCCGGGCTCACGAGAGCAAAGTGAGTAAGAGAAAGAGAGACGAAAAAGGATGAGAGAGAGAGAGAGAGAGAGAGAGAGAGCGAAACGCAGCCGGTCGGCTGCTGCTGCAGCGGGCAGCCCTTGCAGCGCGCTAAGTTTTTTTACCTCTTCCTCCATCTCTTTTCTTTTCCTCTTGTCCTCTGCTAGCGTACAGTCGGAGAATGAGGGAAATGCGAGAGCACGCGCTTCATAGAGGACGAAAGGTGGTGCAAGAGGAGGAGGAAAGAGAGAAAGAAACATCGGAGTAAAGCCAAGCGGAATATAATCGGCGCGCGACGGCTTTATTTTCCTTTTGCGCCTTTATTTGCGGATATGCGGATTAAGCGCGACCGATTTATCGAACGAGAGGAGAGAAATAGAGAGAGAAAGAGAGAGCTGGCACACGTCGCGCGTGTTTATTCAATGTAGCGGAGCGTGTGAGCAGCAGTAGCAGCAGCAAAAGTGCGCGTATATGAGAGACAGAGAAAAAGTGAGTGAGTGAGCGAGCGAGTGAATACGAGGCAGAGCTCTCTTTGTGGCTGGCCGATTTTTCCCTGCCGCTACGTCTATATCTATATACACACACACATACGGAGCGATTTGCAACGGCACTTTGCTCATCGACGATCGGTCGTGTATGATATGAGTGCTTGCAAGAGAAACAGAGTATAAGAGAAAAAAAAAAGAAAGAGAGATTAAAGAGACGATCGGTTGTTGTACGCGTTTGAATATTTTTTAGAGGCGAGATGGTGTGACAAAATTGTTTAACTGCGTGATATTTTTATCTATTCTTTCTTTTTTTTTTTTTTTTATACATTTATCTGTTTTTTTTGTATTGTTATGAAATAGATATGTCATAGGCTAGCATATTTAAATGTTTCATACTTTTTAAATGACCTTCGATTTATGCGTTAGAAGTAAAATAAAAGTCAGCTAATAATGAACTTTTGATATGTGCAATTGTAATTTTAATCATTCGACTTTTTTAGGCAGTTATACTTTCATACATGTATAAGTATAAATGAATGAATAGGAAAATTTTCAATTTTTATACATACAACTAGAGATTAGTTATAGAATAACTAGATTTTTGAAAAGGCCAGCATCTACCGAGGCAAGCACGCGCGCGTGTTTCAAAGCTTATCCATGCGCTTTGACCTGATACTTCTCGTTTCTCTAACAGATATCAAGGCCTGCGATGACAATATTATACTCATTGTTTGACACACGTGGATTTAGATATGAGGATACCGAAGTGCGAGTGTCAATATATTGCTTATTAAGGCTAAAGATTAGAATGTGTGTGTGTGTGTGTACGTGTTTTACTTTTTCTTTTTGTAGATAACTGCACCAATAAGCATACAGCTCTCTCTATCGTTTTATTGAAAAGTATTGACACGTTACCTATCGTGTACGAATACATTAAACGATTTCAATATTCTAATACGGAAACATAATGAGTTTTTCAATAATTTTTAAATAATTAAAAGAATAAAAGAAAAGATAAAATGAACATTTAAATGTGTCTTGTATGATTTAATAAAGTTTGTCAATTCAAATATTTTAATCGCCAAGAAGAAATTTACAATTGTTGCCTACATAATATAATGTTATCTTCATTCAACAGCCAACTTTATTTAAAGTAAGCCAAGCAGCCTCAGACTTTTTCGAGATAATTATTCATATTAATTTGTGGCAGACATATTGTCTACAAGTGATAATATCGTCTGCGAACGATATTCGAATATCATATGACAATTGCCCCCAATAAATTATAACATACATATTATATATTACATGAAGGTACCTACATAGTAAGAATTTTAATATTATTTCTTTAATTTTACCATTATCGAAGCTTTTATTATCATATAATATAACGAATTACTTTTTTTAACTGCGATTGTTGTTATTTAATAAAATTTAACGTAACAAAATTAACTATATCATACCTATGATGTTTTATTACGCCATTTCAAACAATTTGCAATAGTAATTTTGAAGGCATTTTCATAAGCTGGGTAATATTTAGTACGTGTAGGTAGGTATGTATATATAGAAGCCAAAGTATTTTAACATTAAATTTTGAGAATACAAGCCAAAAATTTTCAACGTACAACGACAGAAATTGTTTTCTCTCTTTCTCTCTTTTGAATACCGGAAATAAATTTTCATTTTCGGAAAACGTAATTAAAACGATTACATTCCGTACCAGGCGCGTATGTGTAGAGTACTGCAAGCGAGAGCTCGCGTAACACTTTTCCTCGCTTATTATACGTTAATAAGAAATTTCGTCCGGCAATTTTGTGAAAGTTAATAATAAACCTCATGTACACGAATTTTCACTTGCATATGTAGGTATATCTATGCAATAAAAGTACTTCTGTATTTTTATCTTTCGTTCTCTCTCTCTCTCTCTCTCTCTATGCAACAGAAGTAAAAAAAAAAAAAATTACCTCTACATCCGCAGGGCCCAGACGTACAGGTGAGTGGTAGAAGGCCAAGAGAGTCAAGGAGTAGCTGGATGCAGGTGACTGTAAAAATACAAAAAAAAAAATCAGTAAAAATAATAAAAGGCAAACAAAAAAAGAGGGGGGGGGAAATAATTACTCAATTACGCAATTACGTTATTAATTCGACGTTAAGTAATTGCAAAAAGGACAAAAATTAGGAGCACTTTAATCACGTTTTTCAGCGTCGAAAAAAAGCGCGCCAGCGAGCGTCCGGTATGTGTGTGTGCCGCTCTCCTGCCCTTCTCATCCTCTCTTTTTTCCATTAACATTTTAGGCGACTAGTGCCTCAGGTCTTTCTCTTCTTTCTTTCTCTTCTGACTCACTTGAAAATGTCATTTGGACCCGAAAGAGAGAGAGAGAGAGATGGCTGACGCAAGAGCGCCAGGTCAGCTAGGTCTCTCGGCAACTACACTCTCGAAGAACACGAGAATTGTGTTGCAGAACAGAGATGGTATATATAAAGAGCCGTGTGTGGGGTGGAGGATATACATATATAGTGAAAGTGTGTTGGTCGTACGATTTCGTGCCCGGCAGGCACACGGAGAAGATATTATAGTTGCGACGCTCGATTGTCGAGGTACAAGAGAGCGAGCCGCAGGCAGGCAGGCAGGCAGGTAGGGGAGGGAAAAGGGAGGAGCAGGACGCACCTTTATCGCTCGCGAAGAAGACGAAACACTCCATCCAATCTACCCTATACATATATACATTTAGAAAGTGTATGTAGGTAGTGCTGCAAAAGAGTCCCGCACATAATTCCGCCTCTTTTCTCCCACCTCCTCCTCTGCTTCTGATGACCCTCTTCCCTTCTCCCGGAGCGAGCATCAAGTCCCTCGACGCACACCGCGGCTGCAGCAGCAGCAGCGCGTCGGGGCTGCTAATAACACCCCTTCCTGCAGCCTGTCTCTGGGCGCTTTTCCATATCTTTTTCTCTCGCTCCTTTCCCTTTCCTCTCGCACTCCTCACCTGGTCTGCACAGCCCATCCACCTAGCGTATTTCGTAATTAGCGCATTTCTTTAATCCAGCTAACTGCTAAATATTTCCAGAGTACATACGGCGCGGCGTAGCTACTCTACGTAGAAAAGACGAGGGGAGAAGGAAGTGAGAGAGAGAATCGCTCAGGACGCATACACGTAGTATATTATAGAAAGCATAAAGCTCTTTCTCTCTCTCTCTCTCTCTCTTTCTCTTTGAGGGGATGTACGAGGGACGCAAGCGTGGGCTCAGAAAGAGGATGCAATTTGATTGCGCCGAGTGCGTATTATGTATATATATATATATATATA
>JAPYZE010002339.1:0-22151 GCA_030522805.1 Leptomastidea abnormis
GCTTATACAAAATTCTTCTACTTGTTGTATCCCAGATATAATGAAATCTATCTGAAGATCCAGCAGATACCTTACTACCATCTGAAGACCAAGCACATCTCAACAAATTTTTTTCAAAGTTGTGTTGATGACCAGACAATATTTTTACACATCTTTCAAATGGTGCAAATGGTCTGATATCCCAGATTCTCAATGAATTATCCATAGCATTAGAAAGTATGTAAGATCCATCTGGACTAAGTGATAAACCTGTTACAGTATCTGTATGACCTTTCATTTTATAGACAACTGCATTTTTTCTCAAATCCCAAACTTTAAGATCATTGTCAATTCCTCCACTAATAACTTGTTCAGCTGTGTCATTAAAGGTTACAGCAGTGACCTAAAATTGAAACAATCATATATTGCTATTGATATAGTTTATTTTATTTTATGAGTATGAGTATTTTAATAAACAATTTTAATGTATACATAATGATAAATCACGTATTCTGTTTGCGCTTTCTTCATTTTGAAACTAAGTAGCGCTAATAAAGTATTACCTGATAAGTATTATTTAAAGTATGACATTGTCCTTTTTTTCTAGGATCCCAAATTCTGATAGTACTATCATCACTTCCAGAACATAACTGTAGCAAACCTCTTCTTGATCCATTGACAGAATTTACAAAAGAAGTGTGACCTTTTAATTTTTTTATTCTAGATCCTATTTCAAAGTCCCATAATCCTAAAGTCATGTCTGTACTTGCTGTATACAAATTACCTCCGTCTGGATTAAAATGGAGTTCCATAACAGCACCACTATGGCCACTCATAACTGATATATTTTCACATTCTCCATAAACATTCCATATGACTAGAATATATAAATCATAAAAATAATAATATTATCAGATATAAAATTAAACGTATACATTTTTAAAATAACAAAACATTTACATATTTGTCTATCAAATCCTGAAGTTGCCAGGTATTGACCATCCGGATGGAATTCTAATGTAAAGATGTCACCTTGATGACCTTCCAACAACATAATTGGAGCATGTAATGATGAAGTCCTTGGTGGCCCCTAGAAATAAAAAAATAAGTTCTGAGATTTTAGCATTAAAATTATAATAATCAAATAATTAAATGAACATAGAAGTTAATATTACTATCAAGTGCAAGAAACATTTTACAATAAACCTTAATTTTCATTTATTCATTGAGTTATTAAATATTGTGGATACATTGAATTCTATTATACTATAAATAATCATAAATAAGTATAATTATAATAAAAGCAAATCAAGGTTAAGTTTACTTACACTTTGAATAACAGCTTTTTCTCGGCTGCTAAATACAACCTCATTTTTTGTTTTTTTAGATGCAGGAACAAGAGACAAAATATCGTCTCCTTTTCTTTTCTCTGAGATAGGCATTTTCAAAAATTATGTTTTTTTCTCAGTCTTGTAAGTACAATAAAACAACCATAAATGTTTTATATTTGACCTTAAAATCGTCTATAAAATTTCCATGTGCCAAATGTGCATTAATTTAAAAGTTTACTTTCCATCTGTTCATCTATTAATATAGGTACGTACGATTAGATAATTGTTACTTATTATTATATTAAAATACAAAGTTTTATACTTTGTTTGTTTACTAATGTGATTACGATTAGAGTATAGGTAATAGCGTGCGTGCGGTGAGACGCTATAAATATATGTTGATTATCTACCTAACCTATCCTATCGCTCTTGCTGTATATAAGTAGACGTTGTTGTTGTTGCACCTTCTAAAAAATAATGGGTGTTTGATGAAAACAACACACATTGCGTTTATTTTAATTAGTAAATTTAGTTTAAGCTGATTAATAATAATACAAACAATGGTACGAAATTACATTAGAAAAACAAAAAGGCAAAGTTGGTCGGAAGAAAACTTGAAATTGGCAATCAAAGAATTATTAAAGGGGAAAAAAATTGTTGCTACAGCAAAAAAGTTTGGTATACCTCGTGCAACTTTACATGGCTATTTTATTAAATGCAAGGATGGTCAATTACACAATTTTTTCAATGGAAAAAAAGAACTGAAAAAAGGTAATTTCAAAAGTATTTTTTCTATTGCAATTAAACAAGATTAAATCTTATCATTAAGATTATATTGTATTTGTAACTTACAAAATATTATATTTTATTAATTAAAACCTAGTTGTGGTACTCCTTGTTTATAATAATAAGGCAGATTTATAAACAAACAATAAACTTTATTAACTTTAAAATCAATATAAATTTAGTAAATATTATATTTTAAATTAATAAACCTTTTCTTATTTTCTTAAACAAATTCTCTCTTTTCATTTCTCATTTAAATCACAACTTTTCTTTACACCTACACGTTACACACATCATTCATTCTGCGCAGGTTTCCACACTAGGCAGATTTTTACTAAAGAACAAGAGAAATTCATTTACGATCAAGTAATAAACAGTGAAGAAGGATTTACTTCTGAAGAAGTAAGGAGACTCGCCTTTAATTATGCGGAACAGTTGGGACTGAAACATAAATTTAAGAAGGACTTGTGTCTCGCTGGTCAAGATTGGTTTAGAGGTTTCATAAAAAGACATCCAGAACTATCCTTAAAAAAATCAGGGGCTAATGAATTAAAATCAAATGCTGAGGCAATTTTCTTTACTCATTTACAAAGTCTATATACTAAATATAACTTTGAACCTCAAGATATATATAATTTTGATAAAATAGGTATTTCGTGTAACCAAAAAAAAAGCCAATCACAAATGATTCTAGCAAAAGGCAAAAGCCAAATAGACTCACAAATTTCTATAGAAAAAGGAATGACAGTTACTGCATGTATATGCTTTTCTGCATCTGGGACATACATACCTCCTTTACTTATATTTCCTCAGAAAGATGAAAATTTCGAATATCTGCAAGGAAAACAGTACGATGCATGGGCTCTATTTAATGAAACTGGTTATATGGATGAACAAGCTTTTGCTCAATGGCTGCATAAATTTATATATTTTTCTAATGCAAGTATAAGTAAACCAGTGCTATTACTTATGGATGGAAATGCTACCCATATGAAAAATTTAGAGAAAAATATTAAGTTAGCTCAAGAAAATGGCATCATTGTGCTCTGCTTTCCTTCTCATTGCACTAATAAAATGCAACCTCTAGATGTATCATACACAAAACTTTTAAGTGATTTTTACTTAGCAGAAACCAATTGCTGGATGAGAAATCATCCACAGAGTAAAATAGATTTCAAAGATATTTTTTCAATATTTACACCAGCTTTTTTAAATGTATCAACATCAGAGATAGCTATTGAAGGATTTAAAAAGACTGGAATTTTTCCTTATAATCCAGACATTTTTTCAGATGCAAATATAGTGACTGATGCCCAAGAAACTGGAAGTAAGTATATCTAAAAAATAATCTGTTGATAAATTTTCAATAAATTTAATAAAACTATTTATTATTGCATAGGTAATGACAATGTATCAACAAATACAAATACGGTGATGTCTATTGAAAATATTCCAAAAAATAATAAACCTAATAGTGAAAATGGTGTACTGTATGCATCTTCATCTAATACCCAACAAACCTCTGAAACTTTAATACCTGCACCAGTGAATACAAATCCAATGACGATCATTGAAAAAACATTATTTCCTGCCTGTTTGCTAAATACTGAACCAGCCTCTGACAATTATATTACTTATGAAGGATCTATCACAGAATTAGATTCATCATTCAATAGTGCATCTAAAATTGAGTATATCACCAATCAAAGAGTTGGTACTGCACAAAAAGATCAAATATCTTCTGTAAATAATGCATTTGCTAATTTAGGTCCAGAAGTAAAAAAATTGAAACAAAAGATAATGAAAAGTGTTGAAGAAGCTGTTGAAAAACATTTGTTAGAATTTTTTAGTAACAAATCTAATTAAATGGATACTGATAAATGATTTTGTTTTTATTTTTTAAATGATATAATAATAATTGTAGAAGTTTGGTAGATCTAAAAATACTATATAAAAATCAGCAATTTTTACATATTTGGAACACCAAAATGAGTAAAAAGAAAGGTGAATTACAAAGAATTAATTGCTAAATTTATTGTCAAAAAACAAATAGAAAAGTCTTGAAAAGCATCAGAAACATGATAAAATTTAATATTGATACGTTTAAGTATCGATTTAAAATTATTTGGAACATAATATCTAAGGAAAATATAATTCAAAGTAATGTTTTATCTGACAAAAATTCTGTGATGCAATTATCAACTCTTTGCTACAATTTTATGTGAACGACGAAAATATTCAGTATTTATAAATAAAGATTAATGTTTATTATAAATATTTTTAATAATTTGTATATTTTTATAACGAAAAAGTTAACTGAAATCAAAGTTTTATATATGTACAGATAATTATATAACATAAAAATTTTAACTTGTTTTTGTTATATTAATTAAAACAAATAAAAGTAAATAAATTTAAATAATTTTATAAATAACTATTTCTATCTATAATTATTTCTCTCCAAGTGTTTAACAATCAATGCTTTATTTTAATTATTTTTATATTTCAAATTCACAAGCTTTATTCCTGATTTAACTTGCTTAATTCAGTGTTTATTTATGTATCTTCATAATTTTAGTAATGCAGACATTTTATTTTAACACACTGACATTTAATTTAATTTATTATTAAAAAGTAATTATATTTTTAAAACGTAAGGGTTTTTGTATATAATTTTATACTGCATTTGAAAATAAAGTATCGTGATCACATTAAAAGTTATTGCCTATGTTTCTTTTTTAAAGTATAATGAGTACATTATAGTAATAAGAAGTTAAATATTTGCTACCTTAATTTTTCATACAATTTTTTTTGCTCTTTCTGCCTCGCTTTTTTACTTATTAGTTAATAAAAAATCTTGGGCACCTACGCTATTTATCGTCAAAATTATATTATATTTATTTACAGTGCAGACTATTATGTACACTGTTTATTAGCTTTGCTGTGTATTTAAAAATTTTGAAAAAAACCAAATAGAAACAAATAAAGATAATAAAGTTTCTTCAGATATTTTTCATTAAGTCCTTGATAAAATATTTTAATTTGATGAATTTAATAACTGAAAATTTAATTTAAAATGTTTAAATATTATGATTCTATTATGTTAAAAGAAGAAGAAAATAAGACTATCACTTGAGACGTAATTTAATGTAATTTATTAAATAATTATACATGTATACATGATTATCAACTAGAAACAGGTAACTTGTACGCCTCGTTAATTATCAACCGATAGAAACTTTAATGACGTTGGCGTGACCGATTATCGTTTCATACGTTTATACAACGCATAACATTTACTTTTTATCGTGTATTTACAACAATGACAAGCAAACTGCCAATTCTTTGGTGACACCTTTTCAACATGTCTTTGTTGAATTTGGCAAGTCTCTACTTCATCATAACTAACCAGCATACATTTACGTGTTTGTAATATCACAAGACACGTTTAATGCTTTATTTCATTTTCGCCCTTCGTTTCCACTAGCCTCCTTGTGCCATGCATAGCTCTAAAAATTAATGGAAGAGATTAAAATCTTTTATCATTACATAAGAGAGAAAGAACAATTATTATTAAGAAAGTAAAATCAAGATTCTCACTAAAGAAGCATAGTTGTTGGGTTTTCCAAAAAGTTTTTGAAAGCAGTGAGCCACTGTGCTCCAACTGCTCCATCGACTGTACGATGATCGCAACTGGCAGTTACACTCATGAATTGGGCAGTAGTAAAACTATAAAATGAAAGAAAAATGTTATTAAAATATTTCTAATTTTTTGCAAGTGTTCCCGAAGATTTATGGTAAAAATAGACAGATCTTACGTACCCTTTTTCGTTATTAGCAGGAATTAATCTTGTTTCTGTTGTTCCAACTGCAAGTATAATGGACTGAGGTGGATTTATTATAGCTGAAAAGTTTTTGATTCCGAACATGCCGAGATTCGAGACAGTTATTGTGCCTCCTTGGAATTCTTGGGGTTGTAACTTGCCTTCCCTAGCTTTACCTGCTAGCGCTTTTACCTCGTTACTTATTTGAACAATACCTTTAACATCCGCTCCGAAAATAATAGGCGTGATTAAGCCATTATCTGTACTAACAGCTACACTAACATCTACATGATCATATCTGTAATGAACAAAATGTATTAATAAATTACTTAATATAAGGCAAATCAAAGAAAATAAGCGCATTGAATGGAATATAAGCTTGAAATGGAATAACACCAATAAGAATCATTTACTCACTGTCTAATTTTGTCCCCCAGCCAAGAGCTATTGCCTTCTGGAACTTTTTTACACGCCATTGCTATACCCTTGATTATAAGATCATTTACGCTGAGCTTTATCTTCTCTTTTTCTAATAGTTTATTGAAATTCTGCCTAAGCGCCAGCGCTTCGTCCATTCGGACTTCAATAGTGAGATAATAATGTGGTATCGACTGTTTGCTCTCCAACAAACGTTTGGCAATGACAGCTCGGACGTTGGAAGTTGGGATATCTTGGCCTCCGGACACTGCCATGCCTGCTGGTGCTCCGATTCCAGCTGCAGCCGGTGCCGCACCAGCCAGATCCTTCGATGTCACTGACGCATACAGACCAGAACCCTTCAAACCCTGTAACATGCAATATTTTCCTTTTCTCGTGTCACGATTCTCAAGACAGAACTATCATTCGAGAGATTGAAAAAATTAGTTGACCTGTAAACTAAGGCCTTGTTCGGCAGCAAGTCGTCTCGCTAGCGGACTAGCATATACCCGATCGCCAGCTGGAGCAGCTGATACTGGAGCAGCAGCGGCTGCTGCTCGCGGTGGCGACGGCGGAGCCGCAGCAGCTGCTGGAGGCGGCGTTGGAGCCGAAGGAGCTGGGGCGGCAGCTGGTGGAGCGGCAGCAGCACTCGATCCGTCATCCTTGAAGTCTTTGAATGCAGCAACGCTTGCTTCATCCGACACGATGATGCAAACCAGCTGTCCGATTTTGATGTTCTTTACACCAGCTGGCACGATAATCTTAGCCAGGTAGCCTTCCTCCGGCGTTTCGAAGCCCATTGTTGCCTTGTCCGTCTCGATTTCGGCTAGCAGATCACCCTCGTTCAGTTTTTCGCCTGGAATTGCGAGTTTGTTTTAGATTTTTTTATATACAGAAAACTGTTGAATTTATAATAAAGAAAAATAATATTTTTAAATTTGCATACCTTCTTTTTTTGCCCAAGATATGATAGTTCCTGTTTCCATAGTGGGCGACAGAGCTGGCAATGATACTTTTATGTGATCTGGATAATCTGAGTAATACCTCAAATTTTGTTGCCATGGCTGAACGAACAACTTTGAATTTTTGTGAAGAATGGGCCTAAATGTGTAGATAAAAGTAGATTTTAATATAGTTATAATCTTATAAAGATCAATCATTTAAAGTCTTACGTTACTCATTTCATGATATCACGTTAATTGTAAATAAGGCATAACATTTTAATATAAGTCTATCTATTTGTAGAATTCATATAATTTAATTATAATGTAAATAAATACTTAAATAAATACCTATAATACTTTTCAAACGTTTTTTATTTTAATTTATAATGTATGTTTGTTAACTAAATAATTGAAAATAATAAATTGACAAATTTTATTACAAATAATAAATACATTTGTATATATGTATATATTTTTTTTTCAATAAAATTTTATTTATTAAAAGTTAAAATAAGATAAATTTACAAAATCAAGTACTAAGATTATTATACTTGGAAACATTGTTTGCAGCTTATAAAAATATGTATTTGTAAACACAATACTCAACTTTTTTTCTATTACATAATTTTGTTTTTATATTCTTGAAATATGTTTGGTTTAAAATTAATGGTGTTTACATGAAATAACATCTCATTACGTCAAACAAGTATGCAAAAAATAATTGACAGCTTTATCTTACATTGTAGAAAAGTGTAATATGTTAAATAAATTTGAAAATTGTTATAGTTCTTTTATAAATTTGTAGCAAGTAGAATACTATTCCACATAATATCAATAAAATAATTCTATCTATGCTAATTAAAAATAATGTTAAAATGAGTTCCTGTTAATAATTTGAAAAAAAAACACCATCCAAATTAAATATTGCTAGAAATTATAAAACTTTCCAAGTCATTGTAAAATAGAATAAAATTGACATACTTGTATCATGACATCATGACACAGATAATCAGATGTAAAAATCTTTCCCTTTAATCCCACCCTTGTATAATCAAAAATATTCTTTTTTAATCAAATTTTTTTGTCACATTGCAATAACGACCTAAACTCAAAAGCTGTCAAAATCATAATTCTCTCTCAATTCTACTATAAATAAGTAGATTAAGGTCTTGCTTTGGTCCGCCCTAACCTCCGACATGCACGTATATCATAAATATATAAAATATATATAAAAAAAATTAAAACTCCTCGTTGGCATTGAAATTAATGCATTTAAAAAAACACATCATTATGATGACGAATAATGAAATAAATATCAATATATCACACACACACACCTCTGCTGGTGGTGTCTTCTGCGCGTGCACTGGCTACCCAGACACCTGACGACCTGTCCAGCAGCGTTACGCAGAGCAGTTGCCCTGGCCAGCTCGTGGCGCAAGCACGTCGTCGTCGTTCTCAGCATCCTGTTGCTGCTGGCTGCTGCTGCTACTGCTACTGTTAGGGTTTAATTTTCGTTGTCGTCGTCGTTGTCGTCGTCGGTCGTACTATAATAGGTTCTCTCTACCTGCAGAGCTGTCTGAGTGGGTTAACGGTGGGCAAGGTCGAGGAGGGTCAGGGTGGCCGACGACGGCGAGGACGTCGCTGCTCTCGCAGGCTGCAATTTCTCCTCCTCCTCCTCCGCCTCCACAGCAGCCGTGATGGTGTTATATCTCCGAGTCGTGACGCGTGGCTCTCTCTCTCCTCGCGGATGTGTTCGCGCGCGCAGACAGGCCACCCGCTTTCTATCTCACTCGCTCCACTATATAGTGTGTATACCTAAATCCTATATATAAATAAAAGAAGTAGCGGGTGAGCCAGCTGCTGGGGAAGACGACTTCGAGACTTGATGATATATGCGACTATTAGAGGTCGTCTGCAAGGTCACGTGGTTTTGGTCGCGCGATATGTAATACATGCGCGCGAACCTCCCCCTCCATCCGCTTTTTAATATAGGTATAAGTTGCGCGCGCTTGTGCTTGTCAGCCGCAATTGCTCCGCTTGCTTGCACGTTTACATTATTTGCTCAATCTAACTCGTTCAGCATTTTTTTTTTCTGACAGATATAGTTGGTTTTGCGATAATAATGATAATACATAACGATAATAGAATGATTTATTATCAAAATCTAGTAGTTGAGCCCCTGTACGTAGATTTTTTGGATGTATATTTTACGAAAAATATAATGGGTCCTTGGATGGATCGGAGCGAGATCGATCGGTTTTAGACAACTCATTCTAGCAGAATAAAACAAAATATATTCGCCGTCGTACGTATTTTTATTTAAATATGTGTTGTTGGTTAATTTTTAATTTATTAATTAAATACAAAATAAGATAATCATGTCGAAAAATAATAAGAAAATTAAGAATAAGAACGGCCTAGTGAAGTTGAATAACAACATTAAGAAGGGCGAAGGAAAATTTAATTTTTTAAACGGTGATTCTTACGAAGGCAATTACGTTGTCGTAAACAACAAAGAAATTTATCGTCAAGGTTATAAAAGGAAAAATTCATTAATTAATCATTTTTATGTAGTACTTATGTAAATGTATAAAATATATATTTGTTAAAATTTAAAGATTTTGGCATTTATAAAACTAGCGAAGGAGACGAATATCAAGGATTATGGGATAAAGATTGCATTGCTTCGAAAATTCATATTTTGTAAGTGTTATTTAATAAAAACTATTTTTTGTTTTAATATTAAAATTAGATCTTTTTTTTTGGTATATTCAAAAAGATGAATAGAAAATTATGAATTGCTAAGTAGACACATAATTCCATATGCGTCTAACCAAGCGCGTCTGTTACTACTTACTATAGTCAGCGTTTTACAAGCTTGATAATTTTTCAATTTTGACTAGGATTTTTCTTGCAATGAAATAACAAAATCTCACTTAAATTTTCAATACAACTATTTGATTTTATAATTTGACTAATTTAATGTAAGATCGATTATTATAAAAGGTACGGAAATAAAGCTGAATACGAAGGGGAAATAGACGATGAAGGAGCAATGCAGGGTAAGGGCACTTATACTTTTCCGGATGGCAGTTCTTTAAAAGCCACGTGGAAAAATAACGAACCTGATGCAGACTATGTATATAAGGATCCTTTGGGATACGATTGGATTGGAAAATTATCAGTTAACGAACAGGTGTGATTAACATATTTGTAAAATATAAATTTCATGTTTATTTTTTTTTTAAAGTTTTTCCATAACAATTTTTTTATTTTTGTTTTTTTTTTTTTGTTATAAGAATATAAATATATAAGAATATAAATATATCACGCACAAATTTAATTTCATTGCAGAAAGTTGTTTTTTCACCCGAACATCATTTGTGGGATTGACATATGTCTGTTAAAATAATATTCTTGTGCATTTAATCAGATTTTTTTTTATTTAAAAATTCAACCCTAATTGTTTTTTTAACAACAAATGTATGCATGCAATTTTCTAAACTAAATGCAATCTAAACTTTTTTTTCTCCTTTTAATTAATGTCGATATAAGCTAAAATAAATTTCACAATCTTTATAACATTAAATATATTAAAAAAAAAAAAATTATGCATAACCCAGATACACATACATAAGAAATAAACAATTACCTTGGAAAATAATAAAAACGAGTTTTAATATAAAACTAGACAAGTTACAGTATGTAAGATCGCAATTATTTCATATTTTAAATCATACAAAAAAAAAATCATAATAATAATTATATCTAAATAAAATTATATTTTGTGCATCAAGTAACCAATAATTGCATTATTTATATTTACATCGTACTAAAAATAAGCTCTGCAAAAAGTCAATTTGCAATAATTATCCAATTAAGATGTCAACACATAATTTTCTTAAGGTCATATATTTGTTATAGGTTAATAAGAAAATAAATGTTGAAAAAAAAAAGGTAAAAAGAAAAGATGAATAGCCGGTGATCAATCGACGAATTTGACTTTTGTTCGTCGTCCAGCGACTATTATATATTATACAGCAGTCACACGCGTATTTGAATAGGCAAGTCGATGGCACTTTGGATTCAAAGCTTTATTATAATTCAAATTTTGCACTTTTTCGTTAACTCTTCTTCTACTATTCCTTTCTTTCAAAATAACATTTTAAATTAGATCAATTTTATAAATTAATTTTGTAAATTAATAATATAAATTACATTATCTTTTTTTATAGAAACAAGGAGATCGAACTAACAAAAAAGCGCCAAAATTTTGTTCTAGTTTGCATATCCCTTTTTTTTTATTAATGAATCTTAAGAGCCACCGTAATAATACGCGCGGAATTGCAAAATCCTTAAAAAAATACACCTACTGTACAAAGATGATATCAATATAATATAATGATCGATATTGAGGCGAGGGAGATGATCTACCTCAGCAAATACACACAAATATACACATACATACACAGGCACACAAAGTCACTTGTATGAGAAATTACAAAAAATATAGCAGCTTCTCGCTCACAATTATTATAGAAAAAAAAATACCCTGTAGAAAAATACGATTTTATTTAACCGTAGATTTTGAGAAGAATAAGGTCGGAATGATAAAAAGGAAAGAAAGAAGGTAGATATAAGTATAGTAAGAAGCTCGTCGCTGCGTTTTTCTCTTGAAAGATTTTGGGGGTATTATAGGTATATAGATTTGTTGACGATAATAATTAGGGTTTACGCTCGGAACCGGAGACGCGACGAGTAAGCTGCTGGTGCAGGACAGTGCCTCCACCGTTACTCGTGCCGTTGCTGCTCTGCAGCTCCTTGCCGTTGATCGTCTCCTCGATTTTCGGCGCCACGGCGCTTGATAAATCGAACGCCGGGGAGACGTCCGATACTATGCCGTTCATTACCATCTGCGTACATTTCCATGGGAATAATCTGGAAATAAGGGAATAAAATTATTTTTTTAGAGTTAGAGAGTATGTTTATGTTGCATATATTGGGATTTAAAATTATATAGATATATATACTTACTGTCGAACAACGGAAAAGGTTTTGAAGAAGCCGGGAATAAAAGCGACTCTCTCGTTCTGTCGTAGTGCTATGATTACCCTCTCGGCTACGTCTTCGGGTCTCAAAGTCGAGATGTATCTGGAAAGTAATAATGACTATACTTATTATATACATTTATATTTTGGATGATACTATACAATTATTGATCATTTGGCAATTCTCATTCCATGTGAGCATATCTTGATCAAAGTAAAAATTGTTAATACGTCTCACAATCTCATGCAAAATAATTTGTTTTTTTCTATGACTTTTGGCTCTGTGTATATCGATTAATTGGGTTTATTATCAGACGTTTCGAAAGCCTAACATGTGTTTTACATCTATACATTTACGAGGGAAAACACGACAAAGACAGTCGTGAATTAGTTCAATAGATAATTAAAATTAATCTCAAACTAATATTATGCACTATATCTATATCTGCAAGACCTTTTTTAAAGACGCACTTTTTTATACACTATAAAAAATTATCAATATCAACAATTTTTCACTTATTCAAATATATAACTTATTCTCATCTAAAAAAGATGAAAAGATTATTTTAAATCCAAATTAAAGTAATTAAACTTACATTTATGAATTTTAAAGGGTCTAAAAACGTATAAATTTTAATAATTTATAATCCATTATCTTTATAATTATGACAATACTGCATGGAAATTTACAGTATGATATTTTGTTTAATATTTCATTCTTAGATGTTTTCATATCAGTCTAGTTTTCATTTCGATTCGTTATTTTTCGCGCAATTAATGAGGTCAAGCTCTGTTTCAAATGATAAGTTACGTAAGTATATTATTATCTAAAATTTTTTCTTAATCCGTTGGATCATGCGCAAAAATTTTAAATGAAAAAATTAAAATGTTTTAGAAATGGCATTAAGTTAATATATATTTACGCCCCACTTGATTTTGAATGGCGTGCGCTAATTTTATGTAACAAGATATTAGCTGTAAGGCAATGATGATGATTAAATGGACGCAGTATTAATTTTTTTGTTAAAAGCAATTTTACGAAAAAAATGACATAAAATCAAGGCAAAAAAAAAATGTAATAATGTAAAAGTTAATGCTTATTATTTCGTCGCGTGTGTATAAGCAATTCTCATACATTTTTCGATATAATTAACAAATTGACAATATATTGTCTTACTTAAATCCGTAATTGTTAAATTTTTGTATCTCTAGTTCCGCGGTATCGTAAATTCTGAAAAATATAAAAAAAACATTCTCAATATGAGGGGGCGCTTCCAAGATAATTCATAATTTTTTCATTGTCATCTTCATTTTCAAAGTTGGTGAGATATAAAATACACGCTTCAAGATTAAAGACACCAACTTACCACGCCTTTACAAAGTTTTTATCAAAATCAAATTTACAACAATTTTATATATACAGTTGTGTTTTGTGTAGGTATGTAAATTAAGCTTACCTCGCCATTACAGTTTCAAACATTCCGGTACTTTGTATGAAGTACGGACAAATCACAGTAGTTTTTATATTGAAGTATCCATCGCTCTGCAAAAACAATCAAATCAAATAATTGGAAAGTTATAAGACAAAAACTTTAAACTATATTTAAAGAAAAGTTTTGAGCTCACTAAATTTTTTATTGTTTTAACTTTCTAAGAACTGCTGTTTATCTTTTTTATTTTTTATTTTAAAACTCGCAAATAAAGTGAAAAGAAACTTATATTCATTTAACTTAATTATAATGATATAATAATAATTAATAATAGTATAAAAAAATAATTGTGTAAAAATTAAGACTTGTAGGTACACATTTAAAAATCGAATTACTCCCCCACATCGTAATTATTGACTCGATGAAAAATAAACCTTGACAATCACTTAAACAAAGAAGAAAAAAAATACGAAAAATAATTGCGAAAAGTATGTGGTACACGCAGGTGGGAAAAAATACTATAGTGAAAGAGCAAGCGACGTGACATATATCCAAGGACCCAAAGCACTTAAACGTAAAAAGAAAAACCGATACCCTGAATTCCGGAATACCGCGACCTTTAAAATATATAAAATTCTCGATCGAAGGTATACAATATCGTATAAAAAATATAACAAAAAGAAGGGTACATTGCAATATAATATGGTACCGACCTCGAGCTCAGCTCTGAGCGCCTCGTCGAATCCAACAGCAGCAAACTTGGACGCGGTGTAATCGACGAGCTTGGGACAGCCGAAGTGTCCGGCTACGCTGGCTATGCTGACGATGTGGCCTTTGTTAGCCTTGAGCATCGCAGGTAGGAAGGCCTTCACCGTCTGCAATGATATAAAACCAAGAGATTGGTATTTTTACATGATTATGTATGTGTGTGTGTGTGTGTGTGTGTGTGTGTGTTTGTGTATACTTGTAGAAAATTTAGATAGAGATGATGCTCTCTTTGCAAGCAATAGCTCATTGTATGTGTTACGTACTGAGGTCTCACTTTTCCAACTAATGCTCTTTTAAATGCTCACGAAAGAACACCTCTTGGGTTTTCTCATTTGCATTAAAATACGCGGAATGTAATTAAAGTTTTGCTTCTCCTTTTCTTAGATGTACAAAAAATGCAAAAGGTGGAAATGTAAGTTAATTTGTGATAGGGTTAAATAGTAGTAATTGAAGATTTAGCTGCGTTTAAATATAAAGAAAAGTTTTTTTTTTCCAGCAAAATAATTATTGACTCAATTTTACAATAGCCTTCATATGTACATTGGTGTATAGATATTCTAATTTTGTTAACTCTCTACCACTTTTTTCTCCAACGTTTCAACAAAGGTATCAATTAAAAAGGTGAAAAGAGCGTAGGCGTATATCCAGTACTAGAAATATTTCGAAAGGTTTAGAAAAAAACTGAAAGCTGCGTTCAAATGGCTTTCCACTTTTAGGAAAAAAAAAACTTGAACAAATTATCAATTTCGCTTGTTTGAAGATTTATTATATATATTAGACCAATCGAAATTTTAAGCGTGACATACTTTCATCAGCTGTTGTAATGATTACTTTTAGTTTAAAAAAACGAAAGAAAAAAAATTGAAATTGAAGTTGTAGTGAAATAAGCAGCAGCTGCTTGCCTATATCGAAATTAATAAATGCAAATATGTATTACTCCTACTGTAGTGATACACATGCAACATATCACTTCAATCTTATTTGAATTTTGTTTTTAATTAAAAGTTTAACGAATTTTTTAGTAAGGTATTCTATTTACAAAAACACTGAAAGGTAAAATGTTAGAAATTAATTTTTGAGTGATTTATTTTAAAGTCCAAAATATCGACTTCTCGCGAAAATCACTTTTCGCATCATTTTTCGCACAGAATTCGATATTTAATGTATATAATATTTTAATAACAATAATAACGTATGAACTACTGTAATCTGTGATCCAGAAGTAATATTGAATTAAAAAAGTTTATTTTCAATAACCATATTGATTTTATAAAAAATAATTTTTCTAAATTATTATATTACATGTTGCGTAACTACTTCAAATCATCTATACATTTTACGATAGTCAAAGTATAATAACTGATATCATTCAAAATTTATCTCGATTATGTAATACTATTCAAGCAAAAGCTATGAAAGCGATTCAGAAGAAGATTTACATTTACAGTAGGTATATTTAATGAATAGTAAAATTCAATTCACTAATTTTTTCTCAAGATTTGTCAGCAATGTTATAGAAATATGTGATTTCTATGTTTCAAAGTCTTTGCATAAATTATAATCAAATATTTTTGCTTATCATATTTTAGAAATCAATTCTACGACAGAGTTCTCTCGATTGATTGAATTCTTATTTATCAATAGAATTAATGAAAGATTTTACTTTATTTACAGTTCAATAAATGCTCACGAATAAATTATACGAAACAAGTAAAAAATGAGGAAGTTCAAGCATCTCATAAGTATTAAAGTATTAGGGAAGATCGGGGCGAGATTGCAACAGGGCTCGATTGTAATTTTGAAATTATTTTTGATAGGATTAATGGAATTAGATAAAACTTGGGACTCTTGTTGCAGTCCTTACAGCGGTTTCATTTTTCTAGTATGGACTACATTGGCAACATACTCTACAGAACAGCTTTAAGTACTACTCATTACCTGAGATATGACCGTTTTAAAAAACATACATTACCCGGGGCGAAATTACAATTTTCGCCGGGGTGAAATTGAAATAGTTTGCACGTGAGCTGCGAAATAACGAAAAGTTAAAAGTGATATACAATAATATATTCAAAATAAAGTACTTGAAATAAGCTTTAATTTGCGCCCTCACTGGTTAAAAAAGCTTGTCTAGATCCAAAGTTATAGAAAATTGAAATTTAACTAAAAAATAGCGTTTAAAATTAATAATAATTTCTCAGATAAATGGCTTTAAAAATAGCTTGTTACTTTCATTTCCCGTAACTTTGAATCTGGACAAGCTTTTTTAAATATTTAGGGCTTATTTTGTAGCTGAGTCTAAGGCCTTTAATTTGAGTGGTTATATGATACATTTTGCTTTAATAAAACTAAAGTTACTATTAAAAAACTTTTAATAAATTGATATAGAATTTGATGTGAATATTGATGTAAAGCAATCCATAACTCGTGAACAAAAGCATTTAAAATGATCAGCCAGGGCTTAAAATTTTCGTTATATACTGTAGTTTAAAAAGTACTATTAAGATTTATTTTTGGAATTCAATATTACAATTGTATTAATTAAAATTTCTATGTCGCCCCGGACAATTTGTTTTCCGGGGTGAGATTGAAATAGCACTTTTTTTACTTATTCTAAGTTTAAAACTTAACTATTGCATTCAGCTAATCTTAATAAAGTGGATTTTGTAGCTGAAGGGCATACCTTTAAGATCCTTTTTGTCCGGAATGAAAATATTGAAAATAAAAAAAGTTACAGACGAGAGAAATAATAATTACAATCTCGCCCCGTTCTCAGTCCCCAGTCCCCCCAATATGTTAGATTAATCGTTCCAGTTGTGTGAGGTTTTTTTTTATTATATATGCATAATAGGCTTATACAAATATTTGTACCGAATTTGATGAATCAATTTTTTGCTCATAATATCTGATTTAAAAGTGAGATTATAAGATTTTTATTTTTATCGCTGTATTAAAGTTATTTTTCTTGCGGTAGTGGTACAAAGTAAAAATGAAATTGCTTTATGAATTATGCATTAAACAAAAATTAGTTTCAGGTTGTCAATTCATATTACATACAAACTACAATTTGAAACGAATTTGTATTTATTCAACAATAACTCAATTAATTGTATACATAAAAATCCCAAACCTTGCGTGATACCTTAAACATCGATAAATTTAAATCTATACAGATCTGAATAATAAATCTTGTATTTGTAGATATTTTAAGTTTTTATTTTACAAGCAGCAGCATCAGCGGCAGGTTATTCCATGCTTCTTATCGCACTGCCACAGATATAAAAACAAACAGCTCGCGTGTCCGTGACTTTGAAAGGTAGGTAGGTATAGGTATAAGCATGCATTTACCAACTGCTTGTTTTACTGTAAAGACTTAGAAGTATATTGAGACGAACAATTTATCGAAGAAAACGATCATCTCCCCCTGCTCAGCCCTAATCTACCACATATATATCTGATCCCAACCATACACGTAACTTGCCCGCTAAGATTTTTAATCGGTCAATTATAGATATTTTTCTCATTTTGTTTTTTATTTTTATTATTATTTGATGTCCTTCGCGGTGTCTCCGGGTGAAATATATACTTGAGTTCTTGAGTATGTCTGTTATTGTTTTAACGAGGGGGAGAGTAGAGAGGGAGACAAGGTCGAGACCTTGATATAAATCGATCGTCTTGATTTTATTTGGGATCATTATTATGGTATACTCATATACTTATTACTTATACTTACATAATAATACAAATAAGTAAGCGGAGAGAAAGGAAGCATATATATCACGATACATGCACGTGTTTTGTTATTGTGCTTGAAAGTGTTATTTAAGTATATACTTATATATTCGAATTGACGCATCTATATACTATATAGGTACGCACGTGATTATCATTGATTATTTTGAAAATATCAATTGATGTGTTCTGATATTATACGTGCGTGATTATTACATATAGATAGGAGAGCTTATCGATTATTTTAGATATTATGGCGTTTATCGATGAGAAAATTTGTTTTTTTTTTCTTTTTCATTTGATATACGATATATTTCAAGTTTTGTTTATTACAGACTGTAGTCTTTTTTTTTTTTTTTAGTTGAATATTTAATTTTATTGATTTGTTTAGTATAAAATATAACACATAATTTTTTATTTTCATGCTTAGATTTAGATTATCAACTTATCAGACAGTTTATAAGTTTTCTAGTTTTTCTTTCAATAGATATTTTTCGCTTGAAAGCTTTATATTATAATAGGGAATTGACGCAAAAAGAGATTAAAGAATAAATTATTGTAGAAAATGAGTAAAAATCAAAGAGAAGAAACAATACATATAATTATCAGAATATGAGTAACTTTAAATTTCTTACAACTATGAATATTAAATGCTGATAAAGGTGATTGCTTATTATGAATTAATAAGAAAAATGTTTAAGCATAATATTATCATTTCGATGTGAGTCACAACCTAGTATAAAAAGTCATTGGTCTACAATCATTCTAAGATTTAATAGCAAAATTTTAAAAAATCTTTTAACTTTTCTTAAGTATAAAATTTCAAAAATAGCAAAAAAAAAAATATATAAATAAATAAAACTAATGAAAAAAAAAAATTATCATACAAAATATTATAATACAACATAATTTATCAATGCACATTGCACGTCCATCATATAATAGCTCTACACTCTATAAAAAATTCGAATTTCACACAGGTACACATACCTATACTCTCTTCCTCTTGTAAATCTAGTACAGCCGCAGTATTTAAATACACAGCCTCACTTTACCCCAAAAAATCGGTATGAAATCGCAAATTTTGCAACTCCCAGACAAGTGTTTCGGTGATTTTGTAGATATACAGTAGGGGGTATAGGACGGAAGGATAGCGGTAGAGGGAGGGGGGAGAGAAGGCATAATAAGATAGAACGACGTGCGGCCTTTATAGTGCCATTAGTGCCATGCGAGTCTGTGTGTGTGTGTGTCTGTGTGTAATAGCAACCGGTTGTGCTATTACCAACTCTGGAATGCCGTTCACCCATATTTACATCTTTTATGTGTGTGCGTGTGTGTGCATGTGTGTGTGTGAATGAGAATGTATATGTGCGAATGTTCGAGCTCTGTGTCTGTCCGGGGAATCGGACACTTGCGGTCCTTGAATCGACGATGTTTGGCGAAAGGGAGATATCCTATATGGTAAGTGTATACTTACAATTTGGGTTCTGATAATGCTTGACTTTTTTTTTTATTGGCTGTAAGATGAAAATTTCGGGAGATCTTGTGTGTATACGAAATTGCGGAATTAGGCTTATACCTACCGTAAAAAGGGGCTACTTTGAACTCGCGGGGCTACTTTGAACTCGTGGGGCTACTTTGAACACCGTGTTTTTTTTTTACTTTGAAGGGCTCTCGTTTTAATATTGAAAATTTATTTTCTTCTATTTTTCGATATTTAGAAAGTTTATACTCGAACGAAGACTATCGATGATTTTTTTTTTGGCGTTTTTCAACTTTTTGCATCTCTTTCTGAGCATTTGAAATTAACCCAAAAAATCAGGAACTGCCGCAACTTTGCTGGCAAAAATCGGGATTTGATGCTTCATGGGATGTTATTTTTTAAGTTAATTTGGACACTTCTTAAAAATCGAATGCCGCAAACCGCAAGTTTCTAGATGCAATACAGTTTTTTTATTCACGTTTTTCTATAAAGGGATCATTTTGAACACTTGTTTATCGTTTTACATTTTTACTTTATTTTTACTTTAACACACTGTAACTTTGCTTTTAAACATTATTTTTGGTCGATTAAAACGCCAAAAACGCCATTAAAGCTAATTTTAAGCACTTTAATTTCCACTTTGAATCGTTTTTTTATCTTTTTTAGAAAAAAAATATAGAGGAAAGTCTATGAAAAAACGTGAAATATCCATAATAATTAATACGTGCGCTTTTATATTAATTTATCCATAATTTTTTTTTCTAAAATAGATAGAAAGACGATTCAAAGTGGAAATTAAAGTGCTAGTGATCAACTTTAATATCCACTTTTAATCGTTTTTCCATCTATTTTAGAAAAAAAAAAATTAGAGGTGAAAATGTGTGAAAAATGTAAATTACGTGTTTCTGCTCATGTGAAATATTAGCAAAAAAATAAAAAATAATAATCTTAATTCTGGCATAACTTTTTTATTTTTTGACCGATTTACACGAAATTTGGTATGTAGGTAAGGTCCTTGAAAGGTCCTCTTTCGATCCCGCCTATTTCTGAGGCCTTAAAGTTGTTATTTCTAGTAGTGGCCAAAGCAGCCCCCAAACAGGTATAACTTTGGACACTTGCTTAAAATGGCTGTAGAAATTTTTCTATTTGAAGTAAAAATGTGAAAATATACAATTTTGTAGAGGGCATCGAGCTCTATAGGATAGACCAAAACCGATTTTGATTCCGTCTAATTAAGCCATCACCGAAATTCAACAAAAATCAGACAAAAAAGCCAAAAAGTGTTTAAAGTAGCCCCCTTTTACGGTACTAAATGGATTATAAAATGATACCTATAACAGAGGAGAAATTAAATTATAAGACTGGGTTAGTTTTACGGTGAGATTTGACTTGTTGGCTAGGTCAGTTTTACATATAAAACTTGTTTCAGACAATATTTAGCAATTCTTTTATATCGACGCCGTGTACGAAGAATACGTTAAGTATAATTGTCTTATGAAGAATACTATAAGTCTCTGCAGTTATACGAAAAATACTGTAAGTCTCTGTAGGTAGATATGGACACGGAAAAAACTAAAACAGCTAAGAAATATCAGAAACTGTAAATAAATCTTATTAAAAAGCAGAATAATTACATAAAGGAGCTACTCAACAAATATTCCTACAATAATTTTCTTTTTGTGTAGTGATATAGGAGATAAAGCAAGTAGAATACATTCCCAGCAGAAGTGGACACTAAACGTTATGCGCATTATGTTTTGACAATCAAAAAGTTACAAATCCTTGTAAAAATATCTTGCATAGGTGCTGAAATTATCATATTACCTATTACAGGAATCTCATGATTCGTCAGTTTTTTCCGTTTTCATATCTATCTACAAAGACTTGTCATATTTTTCCTAAAACTGCAGAGACTTATAATATTCTTCGTAAGACAATTATACTTTAGCGTATTCTTCGTACGAGGCGTCGATATATAAGGATTTAAAAAACTTTGATTGATATATTCGGTATAAGCTTTATTTTGAAATGTAGAATGAGTTATGAAGTGCTCTTAATCGACAAGTTCTAAAATATATTATGCGGTAGTATTCTGTAAATAGAATTTTAAACCTGTACAAGCTAGCGATGCATAATTTATGTATGAGTATAGGTATAGCGTGAGACGAAAGCAAATATATCTCATTGTAATATGTATTACATATTTTATACCTATATTAAAAAGTTTTCACAGTATCAGGTTACTCACTACCACTAGTAGGGGAGACCGGGGCTACATTCAAACGGGGCTTGATTAAAATTTTGAGTTTACTTTTGATAGAATTAAGGAAATTGAATGAAACTTGGAGGCCATGTTGTACTTGTTAAAAGGAGTTAATTTTCATAATATGACGTACTTTGGTGATA